>JACGTJ010014878.1:0-12358 GCA_014858695.1 Chrysomya rufifacies | reverse complement strand
GAACTGAACTGAACAAAAACTAAACTAGAACTGAAATGGACAAAAATTAAAACATTACTACAATTATGCTCATATTTCTCCTTCAAAATTAAACTTAAATCTTTCAATAGATTTATTCAGATAACATTGTACTCATGTTGGTTATATTTAATTGTATACGTATTTTTGATTTAGAATTTATCCTCCCCATCACTCTACTGCATATAGCTAACGTACAAATTCAGTTGCATAAAAGTTTAACTACATGTACATAATTAACAATGGATCTGTGTATGTGGGTTTGTGTGTGTTTGTGTAAGTAAAGCAAACAGCGTAGCAACATATTCAACAGGAAAACGGAAATGCTTTGCTTAGTATTAATATTTTGCATAATAACAACTATAGCAACAACAAATACATATAAAATCTAAAAACACAACAAATACAAACAACAAAATAATAATAACAACAAACTTTAATAAAATTCTTAAATTTTGTTAGAATATTTTATATTTAATTTTATTACAATAATTTAGAACAACAACAACTCCAACAAATCAAAATTATGCATATAACAATATTTGTATACCTATAAAAGTGCGTATGTATTTAAATATGTATAAATTTTATGCATATGTATGCATTTTATTTCAACTGTCTGTCTGTATGTCCTTAATACTGACATTACGTCTATGTAATTCTATTTAGCTACTGTAGAACTATTAGTAGTCATTTGATCCTACTTACAAACTTTTGTTGTTCATATTAATAATATGTTAATTGTGTAAATGTCAACTCAGCAGATTGAAACAATTTTCATTAACATCAACTTAACCACATACATACTTACTAAATGCATACATATGCACACACACACGTACACAGTTATTAAATATTGTGCAATTATATTGTATTGTATAGGTAAATGTGTATGGTAAATTTTTCTTTTATTAAATTATCAAAAAATATTGACATTTTATAGAAAATTAAAAACTGTTAAAAGTCAAAGTTAATCAAAATTATTTAATTAAATAAAGTTTTTAAAAAATAAGAATTTCTAAAATATAAAATAACAAAAATAAAACATATTTAATCTGTATATAAAAGAGTAGCGTTACTGACTATCTGGTTAACTGACTAATTCTTCGTAACTTTTTTGAAATTCGATTTTTTTTCGAATGACATTTTAAAATTTTAAATTTTGAATTAGAATTCTAGACTCAGGTCACAGAAAAAAGTAAAATGTTGCACTTTTTTAAAAAATTTGCTCTAAAATGATTCATTCAATTAAACTGTTAATTGAATTTGCACCTATCACCAAAGTTGTAATAACAAAATTAATAATCCAAATTTAACAAAATATTTCCAATTAAAAATTAACTATAACTATTAAATGATTGATTAAAATAACAAATTTGATAATTGATAAATTTTTTAACACATTTTTTCTTAAGTTTCAATTCATTACTTTATCTTCAAAATAATATTAATCGTTTTTGGTAATTTCGTGAGAAAAATTTAATAAAAATGTTTTATTCAATTGTATCTATGGGCAAAAATATTTACGCTTTCATCAATTTAACCATTCTAAAATTTCCGAAATGTCCAAGTTCCAATAGATTTTTATACTAGATAAGCATTTTAAAATAATTTTAAACCCGGTTTCTGCAAAATGTCGAATAACTGTTTACAAATAGGTTGTCACAAGTCATATAATACAAACACACTAATTCTTTTGAAATAAATATAGAAACTCTTACTATTTACTATTATGATTAATTTTCTGTTACAAAGAGTCTTCAAATTATACGCTTCATTCACTCTAACCCTTAAAAGGACTCTTCCATACACCCACGCATAATATCAAATTATTGCAATTGAATTTGTTGTATAGTGAAAAGGAATTGTTGTTCTTTGTATAAGAATTTGAAATTGTTAAGAAATGTATGAGCTTAAAGTAGAATAAAAATAGACCACAAAACTTTTGCTTAAAGAAATTTTCTTTTTGTCATGTTTGTCTTTTTGATTTATATAAGTTTAGATGTTAGTAAAATTCAGGTGTTACCAACAAAAGAATGTGAATAACTTTTATTATTGATAAATACTTATAAAATATGTTTCACGATTCAAGGTATTAGATAGAATAATTTCACAAATATGCTTTTCAAATACATACACAAAGCGACTTACACAAATATGTATAGATTAGTGTCTAGGCAATATAAAATAAATAAATATATTTTAAGCATTTAATACAGTTTAGTGAATATATAAATAGATTTAAAAAAAATATATATAAAGGCAATTGTACGATTATTTTATTTATATAAATATATATTGAATATGTAAGTGACTTAACATTTTGTCAAATTTACGCCACATTTAATAAGACAATTTTTATTTGATGTGATTTTAAGTTAATTTCAAGTTGACAAAATTTTATTCTACATTTTAGTTAACAAACAATTTGTAATTTCAGAAATAGTCAAATACATAGAAATATATATTTAGCAGATTTCAATATAAGTTTTTATTGACAATATTTTATTATTTATATAAAGAAAGAAATGGTTACCTAAAGTAAAGAATTGTGGCAGAGACAACTATATTATGGTGATTAATTGGACAGAATATTGTTATTAAAAAAATAATGTTAGCACAAAAAATTCCTAGTGTTAATAATTATATCATTGTTTTGAAACAACAATATTCCTGTTGCATAACAGCCATAGTATGGTTGTTTCTTTTTTAAAACAACAATTGTTGTTGTTTCCGTCAATTTTCCTCAAAATGATCTTGACACAACAAAATTGAGTAAAAAAAAAAATATATATATATATAAGAAATTAAAGAAAATAAATGTGGTCAATGGAACTTACATCTTGCCAATGCAATTGTTTCCATTCAGTGGGAATGATTATTTAAGATTGTAAATAACTTAACTCTGTAAATTAGTTAATATTATTTTTTTAATTAACAACATTTTTGTTTAAAAGATAATTAGTTAAAAATTCAATAAAATCAAATTTATTAAATACGATAAAAGTAGTGCATTATTAAAATTACAAGTTTAAAAAAAATTTCAAGAAAATTCAAAAATTCTTTAAATTAAACGTAAGAAAGCATTTCTATTTTTTTTTCTGTGTAATGTCAAGTTCAATGGCTTCGAGTTCTTTTCAATTACTTTAAAATTAAGTCTTTAAAAACAATTGTTGTTTTATTTGCTTTGTTTTAATTCGCCAAGAAAATTAAAAAGGAAATAAAAGCTAAAACAAACGTACAAGTATAAATTTAGTTTAAACGTAGGACTATATTTCCGTTTGACAAATGTTTTTTTTTTTAAGCTCAAGTATTTATTTAGCTTTTTTTCTTTTTTTGTATTTTACAGATTTTCATGTAAAAATACTTCTTAAATGTTCAAATATCTTTTTATACTCACCATCATAAAACAATAGGGATATATTCGTTTTTTCATTACTTTTAAAATATTCATTTGAGATTCCAACTCACATTTTCATTACCGCTCAGATTCTAATTCGAACTAGTTATGTCCATCAACCTCTCTGTTCGTTAAAAGAACTGCACTTTTTCTCTTTCACATCATTTAAGTGAATAATAAGTAAATATGAAACCGAAGAATTTTTTAAGTGCAGCATTCGATTGCGAAAAGGAAGTTAGAAACATATTAAGTCAAGTTAAAGTTTATAGAATTTTTACGTTACTTCATTATATCTATGAACTTATAAAACACGAAAAATTGCTGTAGCTCCCCATGACGAAGAGTATAAAAGATTCGACCACATTTCCACACTTTAATTGTGTAGGTGAATTTCATGGTAGCCAATAACATGATTTAAAGTTTAAGAGTATTTGTTTGTGGTACTTTTTATACCCTACGCTACTATAGGCGGAGTGGAGAAACCCACCTTTAAGTATACCGTTAGACTCAGATTCATTGCTTGAGTCGATTAAACGATGTCCATATGTCCGTTTAGACGGTTGGCTGGCTGGATGTCCATGTAAAGCTTGTGCAAACTTTACAGGTCGCTATAGTCTTTTTTATGAATATTGACTTACGACGTAACAAGTTTCATTTAAATCGGGTCATTATTTTGTCTAGTTTCCATACAAATGACCCTCCAAAAAATCCCTAAAGATTCGCAAATTTTAAAGATATTTTGGTAAAGTTCTGGCAAGATTGATACAAAGACAGAACCTATTAGAATTGGTAACGGAAAGTCCATTAATTGATCTTATAGAAAATGATGCAGAATATCATGTGGTCTGGCTTGACCGACTAAAGTGCTCTTACTTGTTTCTTGCAACAAACCATATTCTTGTAAGTCATGTAGGGTAAAGGAATGTTGTTAACATTTAAGTGAAAATTATTGCATTGTATATTTTATTAGTATTCTTTTGTGGTGACATTAGAAGCAAAATGTTTAAAAATACAAGTAGAATGTTTTATAAAGATATTTTTTTTTCTTTCGAAATAAACACATTTAACAAGCCAACAAATGATTTTTTTGTATTCAATGCATAACAATAAGAAAAAAAGAAAGGAGAATTCTAAGAATCCTAAGATAATATATCAAATAAAATGAACATGCAAAAAATATACACTACATTTTGACAAGAATTTAACACTCACAAAAATGTTGTTTCAATTATAAAGCTAATGCCTTTTTAACTCTTTATTAACACTGGAAGTAGTAAGTTATGAAATTTTAGAATAATTACCTAAATCAACTAATTATTTTCTCTGGGTGTAACATTTTAGACCATTTAACAAATTCTATTAAAATATCAGCGTACACATTTATCCCTAACAAATAAACACCAAAAAACTTAAAAACAAAGAATTAAAATAATAGCAAAAAAGAACATAATTTATAGCTGTTGAAAATCACAATTGTAAAAGATTTGTCACTTAAAGATACAACTTGGCTGTTTAAGTTAAAAAGTCACTTACATTTTTCTTTTGTTGTTTAAAGTCACACTTTATGAAATGACTTGAAAATACAAACAAAAAAAGAAAAACTAAATACAATACAACTTAAAGGTCGAGGGAAAAAATCGTAATTTTTACAAATGAAATGTTCAACAGTATATTTTGCAAAATATCAAAAGTATATAACTTTAAACGACTCCTTAATTCTTAAACGAAATTTTGCTTCTGAGTACATTTTGCTGTTTATTACTTTTTCAATTCATCTTGCAGCAGAAAATTTAATACACAGAATATTTTCAAGATAAATTAAGAAAATCAAATAAGTGAATTAATAAAGGAATATGTTATTTTTCTTATAAAGTCTGTTGTAAAACATTGTTTGAAAGTTTAAAATTTTTATTTAAAAAAATAATTTTCACTGCAAACATTTTAAATTCCAGTGGAAAATTTAATTAGTATAGAAGAAATTGAGGAGAAAGCTAATTTTGTTGGGCAAACACTTTATAAAGTTTTCACTTTCAATTCAAGATGAAGTTGTTACCAATTTCAATAGGTTTTGTCTTTATATAAATAAAGCTAAAATTTTACCAAAATATCTTTTAAATAGCAAAATATACATATTTATGAAGTTATCGGTCGATATTCCGGAAATGCATTTGTTGATAATTGAAAAAAATAAGGCGATAACTTCTTCTGTATAAATAGATGAAATGTTATTCAGAAAAAACCTTGCACATACATTAATATAAATAAGAAAGTTTTATGTGCTAAATTTTATTAAATTACATAAACATTTAAACGATTTTGTATTTAAAAGCTTATTCCGGGGCGTATATTTGAATGGGTAAAATAATGGAGCGATTGCGAACAATTTCAAAAGTCTTGGTCCTTGTATCTGTGCTTCAGTTCAAGAGATAAACTTCAAAATTGTGAGCTGTAGACTTTGGCCAATATTGATTTGGAGAACCAGCCGTCCACGGACGGACATTGTTAAATCGACTCAGAAAGTAATTTTAAGTCGAATGTAATAATTAAAGGTAGATGTTCAGAAAAACTTTCTCTATATTACACACATCCGCATAAACACATCTGCATGCTCTCCACCTTTAGGGGGAAAAAATTATAAAGACTCACGTTTCAAAGAAAGAGATTTTGTGTATTGTAGCATTTCATTTGTACATTTATTACCCATTTCACTTATTGTTAATATGAAGGTATTTAAAGATGAATGCGTTGCCCAAAAACCTGTCAGTTAAGACAGAACAAGTTTGTTCTAAGATAAAATTTTAAATAAAACATAAATTTAACGTTTTTAAATTTTCGTAATCTCTGCAAACTGTGTAATTTCTTCAATTTTAAATTTCAAACGTAATTATGTCAAATAAATGTTATATTAAAATAAAATCAATCAATAACCAAATAAAGGAAATTGCTCACAGTGAGATTTTGCACCGGAAATTAAACGTAAAAACCCATACATACAAAAATACGTATGTATATGGATCTCTATAAGTGAAACAATTTTAAACGCTTCAAATTTTAAATAAATTTAATTAAATTTTCGTTAAAAAATAAAAGACGAAACTAATTTAAATTTAATTAAAACTAAACAAACATTGTTATTCCTTCCCTCTATTTATAAACTGACCTCAGTTAGAATTTGTCATTTCGTTTCACTTTACACAACAAAAATGCCAAAAACATTTATCTGTTATTCGTTTGTAAGTTTTATCGTATTTTTCGCTTGAGGTTGAGGGGGCAAGGAGTGTTTGTTTAATTGATTGAGGCTTTTTTGTGGCGATTTGCTTGTGTATTTGACCTTAATGAATTTTTGGCAACAGTTTTGATGACAATTAACACTTTTGAAAACAAATATTTACGTCCTTTTGTATTTAAGTGGTTGCGTGTGTTAATAATTAATAAATAATTTGTATATTTTGAAATTTTAAATTAAATTCTTTTAACAAAAATATGTTGGTAAAAAAGCCCTAATCTAGTTTTACGACCGTCTCAGAAAAGATGATATAGCATGTTGAAACTTGTCTGCAAACATAAGAAGTCAACGGCGAAGATATGTAGAATCGATGACGGGGGAATTAACCTTGGAGTGGGTGTCTGATTTGGAGCAAACGGATAGGAGGGCAGCAGCCCTGGCACCAGAATGGGATTTAGACCTTTGTTCCTTTTAGGTACGAACAATGTTTTTTTTACTATTGTATCACATCAATAAGTTAAAAAAAAATGTGTTAAGCGAATTGTTGCCTGTGAAATATTTCCAGAAACTTTTGATTATTAGAAGATAAATGACCTATAGGACAATGACTGTTATTCATGTCTATTCAAATACACAGATTTACGACTAAAATATCCATAAATCTCACTATAAAATCATAAATAATGAAGAATCTTTATTTGAACTGAACGAAAGACAAAAGAAAAAACTAAGTGGTGAATTAGGCATTTGTTTTAGCAATGAAAGGGAGATAGGTATGATGACCATCAATTCATAAGTTAATTTGAAATTTGGGGATGTTGGTATAATTATAGCATTTCTTTTCGATTGAATTAACAATTATAATTTTTTTTTTATTTTAAATATAAACTTTTAGTAAAGTGTGCATGAGAGATTCTTCAACTTAATTAACAAAACTGAAGTCAATAATCCTTAACAATGTTACCGTAGTACTAGTCATATTTATACTTGTTTTAAAGTACAATTCAAAATTGAAATGCTAAAAAGTTTCAAATTGTATAAAAATATGTTAATACTGTTGACATACTACTTACCTGTCCACTTGTTGTCATCGAAATTGTCTACTGTTTACATGTAACTTAAGTTTTAAGCACTATTTCCCGATTATGCGAAAAGACTAGGTTACACTTAACCTTCAAAATCTTATCTCTATATTTTGACTAAATAAGTACCATTTTAAAATGGTATTTGTACTATGTAAAAACTTATCTATAAACCGTTATTAAAGAGAATTAAATTTTATTTAAGAAGTGAAATTTTATTTTAACATTTTCTTTATTTTCTCCTTTATTCGTATTTCACCTACCACAATGCAACAATGCAGGAGAAAAAACGAAAATTGTCATTTATACGAATGACCGATTACAAAGAAAATGTGACTGATTGGTGGGCGTGTAAGGGTGTTCTTAGAGTAACTGAAAATATATGTTGTGTCCTAGATGTCACAATTGTAATCAAATATCTCAACATTTCCAATGGTATTTTACCTTTTGACGACTTTATATGACTTCCACGTCACAGTCTTCAATTGAGGTTAAAGAAAGGAAAATAATAAATATTTTATATTAAAGGCGTTGTTTATTTCGTTTTTTTTTATCAAAACACATAAATAGGTTTACTTTTAGGTTTACTTTTAGCATTTTAAGGTTTATTCTTATTTCTAACAAAAAACAAATTTTGGGATCAGACATGTTTCAGCATGTTATGCTTAATTTCCTAACACATTCGTAAAACCTGTTAGTATTTATCACCGCTTCGTCTTCAAATTTCAGCTAGCTATGTAGCGCATGTCACAAAAATCATTGCCCGGGAAATATTTTATAGCAGATTTGATATAGTTAGATGCTTGAATTCAGTAGATTCCTTTAGATAATAATTTACGAATATTTTCGTCATATTTCTTGTTAGAAACAAAATTAAATATCAACCCTCCACGATTTCCGTGCATAGATGCAGGTTTCAAGTGAGTAATGTCAAAATGGATTCTCTACCTTACTCTCCTTTTCTACGTTAGCTGAGGGATTCTTAGCTATAAAGTAAATGTTGTTTTTATATTTACTATTAGCGCATCAAGCCACAATCTAAGCGGTCTAACAAGCACAACAGTGACAAGTATCCTAGATCAAATACAAAAACGTTTTTCTTCTTTTTTTGCGCTACTAATACATGAATATGAATAAAAAATTATGCCTTGTAAGGGAGAAAATTGGTTTCGCTTGTAAACTACGTTTTTATACTGGGATATGATTTGTGAGAACGAATAATCTGTCAAGTAAACCTTTGCACATTTTTCTCCAAGGGTGAACCTAATATGTTAGCATAAGAAATATTTAATTGGAATTTGCAAGTACTTTTAAATATTGTAATACAAATTACTACGAACAATGGAAAAAATAAAAAGCTTTTCATTGAACTCTTGCAAGAACCGTAGGAAATTCTAGATTCACTATACTTATATAATAATCGTAGATTTATATAAAATCAAGTCGAACATTAAAATTTATCTCTCAAAAAAACATTAAAATAATGTCCCTTAATTTGTTTATGTTTAAACAAATCTCACATGTCATTAGATACCAGTCATCATTAACTTCATCTTTTAATTCTACATAACTTTTGTTAGACTCCTTTCAATATCAGTCAGTCTCTTAACTTTTATTGTTGTTGAATTAGATTCTTAAGTTGAATAAATGGTTTAATTATCGTAGAATTTTAATGTGGTAATAAAATTGTTGGGTTTCTTTTTCTAAAATTTTCTATTTTTAATATTAATTTACTGATTCCATACTTTAAAAAATTTATCTTAAAACCTAGTATTAAAAGAAATATTATTGGTTTCACTGTAGATTTGTTTCTTTGATGTGTCAGTGCTTTATTTCTGAGAATTTAAATTTTGCATTGAATTTCTATGGAAATGTTTATTCATTTTGCATTGAAAACTCTTAAAGATGCTGTAATTTCAATGAAAATTTGTTGCACATTTATTCAGACAAGTTCAATTACACGTTTGTTTAGGTGTATGTGTGACAATTTATTACTTTACTAGATGTTACCTTATTAATTCTCAAGTTATCACCAAAAATCCCTCTTTGTTAACAAAAAGCTAAAGATTAATTGCAAATAATATAAAGAGATTTAATATACCCTTGACACAAGTGGATGTTAATATACAACCATTTAAATATGCATATCGTCACTTGAAATATAACCGGACCGGATATATAATATACAATGAAAATATAGACGTTTCATCTGTACGATGCGCTAAGTTCGTCATCAGTGCCAATATCATCATTTTCTATATTCTACAAACATATAAAAATATTTAATTGTTAATCATTAAGAGGTCGAAATAATATTCATTTTCTTGCAAATTAAAAATAGGTATATTATTTTTATTTTTCTCAAATTCCCATTATTTTGACAATTTTTTTTTTTCGGCATCAATAATCATTTTATATGACGATATATAATTCTAAGAACATAAATTGTTAATATTCACTTACACATACACATATAACCGACATATACATACCAACATATTATAGAGCAAGCACATGAACGGAGAGATAAAAGTGATAAATATCATTTGTTGTTTTTTTTTTTTTTTGTATTCTACATACTCATAGCTGCTTTTTATTGTGAGTCATTTGTATCTTATTAATATTTTTTTAGATTTTCTTTTTTTAAATGTCATATTTTAAGTGCTTTCATCCGTAATCTGTTATTTTGTTCTTTAAAACAGTCTATTAAATGACCATTTCCTTTTTGAATTTAAACATTGTCTAGAAGGGCTTTTTTTGGAATATAATGAAATTAACAAGAAAAGGAAATAGACCCATAATTCTTAAGATATTGTTATGACAAATTTGATCAACTGTAAGGTCCGCTATAGGTATTAAAGTTGTAACTTTATTCATTTCAACTGCAAATCGTAAAAAGATTTATTTAAAGTACAAATATCGTAAAAAATCGAAAATAATAACTTCTTAAGTTATACTCTATTGGATTGTGGAAGTAATGTGGATTTATTTTTGAAATTTTGTAAAATTTAAAACATTGGGATTGTAATTCCATTTTTAATATGTTAAGATATTCGTCTCAGTTTCCAATGGGTATATATTTTCCCGATTTTGCTAATATTCTAAGACGATCTACTGATGTCCGCCCATCTGTCTGCTGATAGCTCAATAGAGAATGCTCCCAAGAAAATACGAAGGAAAAATATTTCTCTTATGAAACCTTTTGTATTCAAAGTGGGCTGAATCTGTTCATAAATATAGAAGTTACGAACCAAAAATCAATTCGGAACACTTTATTGTACAGCATAAACCATAAACATGAAGCGGAATATCATACAATGGTGTTCCGCCTACCTCTATGTATATTATGTCACATTAATATATATTAAATTATTTCTTATATTTAACTATATTTCTGTGAAAATGCTAGAATTTTCACAAAAAGAAAAAGGGTCTGGCTTCTGCCTACATTTTCACCAGATCAATGTGGGTAACAAAGAAGTTTTTTGTTCTCCTTTCCTAAATACACTTATAATTTATAATTCTTAGTTAATTGTCAAATTGTAACCAATAACAAAACCTACAGAAATAATTAAATTAAATTTAAAAATAATTTTGTCTGCTCCAAAACTTAAGAAATTCCATGTTTTATAACCTTGAAAAAAAATTGTTGTAGATAAAACTCCACGTGCATATTTTATTGCCAACATTTATTAGATAATAATTGATTTTTCATTTATACCAAACAATTATTCTAATTAACTGTAAAGCAAATTTACTATCCAAAGCGTTTTGCAATAATTTAAATTCTGCTCCATTAATTTTCTCTGTAAAAATGTCAAATGCGCTAGTAAACACAATTCTAAAATTGACCATAAATTAAGAGAAGCTGATGATTAATTTAATTGCACTAATTACCGAAGAACATTAAATGTAAACATAAAATA
The DNA here is from genome assembly GCA_014858695.1 of Chrysomya rufifacies. Lineage (NCBI taxonomy): Eukaryota > Metazoa > Arthropoda > Insecta > Diptera > Calliphoridae > Chrysomya > Chrysomya rufifacies. Next base: position 706 of record JACGTJ010014878.1, on the reverse strand, counting down.
TTATTATTTGAATTTTAAGTTAATTCATCAAAGGGAGGAAGGAAAAGAATGCAATTAAAAAGAAAGTAATACATAATTCGCTCTATATACATTTTCACTTGTTTTGTATCATTAAATAGAAGAAAAATTACATGAAATTTATGAAGGATAGTTTATGAAGGATACTTTAGGATTTATGTATTTTGATTATATTTAATATAGTAGAGAATGTATGGGTTTTTTCCAAATGAAAAATAATTTTTTAAGTTAAATGTCAATTTTGTTATTTTTATATAAATATAAAATAATAATAATTGTAATTTCATAATAAATTTATGATTCATATAGACAACAAGTTCTCGGAATTCCTGTTGCCTCCACAACTTTTTGATTAAACTTTTGAAATTAAGCTAAATTTTGTGTTTATCTTCTTCAACCCCAGAAAAGGTTCTGCTACAAAATTTGACAAAGTAAACAAAAGTTTCAGGTTAAAACTCCTTATTACTAGCAATAAAACATATTTATTAGAACAATTGTTTCTTTTTGCTTCCATTTAACAACAAACGGAAATATGGTAAATGGTAAAGTTGGCGGTAATAAGAACTTTTTATGTTTAATTGGAGAATCATTAGGGTGTTCGTGAGCAACTACGTTTTGGAGATATGTGTTTAAATTTGTATACCCTCCACCTACAAAGGTGGCGATAGAGGGTATATTAAGTTCGTCC
>JACGTJ010014846.1:0-14354 GCA_014858695.1 Chrysomya rufifacies | reverse complement strand
AAATATAGTATCAGAATTAGAATAAAAAATAATTTAAACTAAATTAAGGCTAATTTTTATTTTAAATGTTAAGATTATGACAGTAAACGTAATTTTTTTTTTATATTTGTGATTAGAAGGTTAGAAGACAGAATTGTGTGTTTATTTTTTTATATGTGTGGTTAGGTGAGGAAAGGGGCGAAGAACTTTTAAATTCTTTAGATAGTTTAAGGAAGTTGATGATGACAGAAAAGGGAGCAAGCACAGCTGCTGATTTATTTAATTCTATGTTTGTTTGTTCGGATGTAAACTTAACGTAATAAGTCATATAAATATTAATTATAATAATTATAATAATAGTCATGATGATGGTGTTGTTGTAAACACATCATGTCATATTAACACCCAAACATCTGCTGGAGTATTCATAGACCACATAACTGATGGAAACGGCTGGTAAAACTTTAATGAAATTGGGTGTAATGCCACGATAAAGACCGCAAATGCCTTCTGTACGTAAAATCTTACGGAAAACGCCAAACATGTTGTCATCATTACCAGCACCGGCTTGTTTCAATGGTATACCACCCATAGGAGGAGTATTTTGTTTGTTCTTAAGCACGACTAAAGAAAAAGAAGAAAACAAAATATTTATTTAGCATACAAATTAGAATTGGTCATTTTTAAGATTATATAGTTTGTATATTTACCTTGAGCTTGTAGTCGTGTCCTCACCAATGCCAATGGATACGAACACACTTGACCCAGTGTCGAGGACGCACTGCCACATGCTAGTAATACTAGAAAACTGGGTTGCTCGGTATTGTGACTACTTAAATAATTTTTTTTCAATGTCTCATAAACGGCCAAATCAATGCCCGCATATGGTATAATGCCCAACATATTTGGAATGTAACCACGATAGAAACTGCGTAAACCTTCGTGAATGTAAATCTTTTTCGCCGCATCCAAGATACCACTATATTGGCCAGTTTTACGTAAGGCCAAACGGGTCTTTAATACTTCCATAGGATAGATAGCGGTCTGTGAAATGCCACCGGCTGCAGCGCCAGCCATAAAACGTTCACCAATTGTCATTTGACGTTTATCGTCTCCTCGTATCAGTCGTTTGATTTTCTCGTAGGCAGCAAATTTTATAGCTGACTCGGGCGCAATTTTTATAACATTAATACCATTACCACGCCACATACTACGCAAACCGCCTTCTTTAAGCATATATCTTAAACTATCTGAGATTCCTGTCTTTTGTGTTTGGACCTGGAATAGACATAAAATGGAAATGTTAAATATCATAAATACTTAAAAGGAATAAATTTTGTATATAAAGAATTACCTGCAAAAACACTTTTATTCTATCTAAAGGAGCAGTACATGTACGGGATACAGCACCAGCAACACCACCAGCTGCCAAATGACGCCACCACATGCCACTTTGTAATTCTGTTGCTGTAAAGTCGTCAGGTACGTTCATATCCTCACCAATATCGAGGTACTAAAATTATAAATAGAAATTTCAATGGATAAATTAATATTTGTACACAGTTTTATTAATTGTATTAAACATATTTATAGATTAGTGTTAGAGTGTTAGGTTTTATATAGCATACATACAGGCTCGTCTTCATCTTGTATTAATTGCAACAGCATTTTCGTTTAATATTTTTATGTAATTTCGTTTAAGCTTAAATGATTTATAATTTTCTTTTTTGACTACTATAATTATTGTATAAATTTTTTTAAATTGTCTATAATAAATAAACGTAAATACAAAAAAATAAAAGACAAATTAAAAAATCACGTAATAGACATTATAGTCGTTGATGATACACAGTTTTATTGCTATTATTTTTATTTTTTCAATTATTTTTATTTGCGAAGCAGTGAGCTTCAATGTAGTACAACTACTACTATCTACTCAAACAACATCAACTACTACTATCTACTCAAACAACATCTACAAAACACACTCTTTCAATGAATGCCTTGTGTAAAATGGCATGTGAATTAAAACGGAAAAACTATCATTCGAACTGAAATAAAAAAGATTTTCTTTATAAAAAAAGCTAACAAAATGATTTACACGTTAATTTGTTATTAAGAGAAAATAATGTATAGAAAAAAGCAATGTATTTATTTGATTTTATTCATTTTGTGATTAGCGAGAGAAGTTGGCATAGAGAAAAAAACTTTTTTAAACTAAGGAAATTTCTAAATTGTAAAAATGTTATACACCTAATAAACATGTAACCAAAATATAATGTAATAATTTGTAATTTAAAATTGCATAAACCAAAAGAATAAATTGTCATGTTAGAGAATAGCAAATGACAAAAAAATATTTAAATTTAGTGGAAGTATAAAAAATTTATGAGTTTTTATATAAATTTTCTAATGCGCTAAACTGAAATACCGGAAAAATTAATAAGAAAAGAATAAAGATAAAATATATTTGTATTCACAACAAACAAATACTAAATAATATCTGTAAAATGAAAAACAACAAATAAGGAAGAAAATCTATTATCATTTTAATTCTTTTTCTTATTAATTAAAATTTTGAATATTTAAAAAATGCAGCTGCTTAAGCTAATCCAACAGTTTTGAAGATTTCTAGAAAATAATTTTCAAATTTGTATTTCTAAAACCTATACTAAAACAGCTACCAGTACAGGTAAGTAAAATTAATTAATAAACCATCAGCTGTAATAACAGATTACACTCACTCACACACACACTAAACAGGTAACATTTTTAGCATACGCAAACAAAATACGTTTTAAAGAAAATTTTGCAGTGTCAATGTCATTTACGGCCATTAACTAGCAAATGACTAAAATCTCTTTGTATATGTATGTGTATTTATATAGTTAAATAAATAGAATATTTTAAATTATATAGATACTATAATAAATCTATAATATATATTTTAAGTTTCTTTTAACGAAAGAAAAACAAAATATTTTTTTGTTTTCCGCATTTGTTAACATCATCATCATCATCATTATTAACGAAATTATAAATAAATATAGAGGCGCAAAATGGGAATGAGAAAATATAAATTAAAACTAAAAAAATATACTACGTAATTAAAAAAAATCGAAAAAGAGAAAAATAAAATTGGCACAATATATTTTTTGTAGTTGGCTAAATTGGCAAAATAATTGAATATTAAAAAAAAAATTGATAGAAGGCAAAGTGTGCAAATGCTACCTAAAATGCTAACAAACAAGCCCTTTTTACAAAACTTAGCCAAAATTTATTTGAAAATTGCTAAATGGTAAATATGTTGCCCCTTAAAGAAAAAAGAAGATTTAACCTATAACTAAATTTTAAAATACAAAAAAAAGCAGTTTAAAATCTTTAAATAAATATGGTTTAAAAATAGAGTTCTTTTTTTTTTGTATACCTAACCTAAAAAAATATTTCCCAAAACATCTGTATTGTAGTTACTTAAATTTTGTAAACTAAAATGAATGTTTTTTTGGAAACCTTGTAATTTTTGTTTATGTTAAAGTTCGTAAACCTATAGAGCCTAAACATAATTTGTCACCATTTGTTCCAATACAGCTGCAGTTGTTTTGTATCTGTGAGTTTTTTTATTTTTATTAAATGTGTAATAGTGTGAGAGTTTGATTTTGTGTTATCTTTATAGAACCACGAAAAGTTTTTTTATTTATATGAAACGTAAATCGTAAATGAGTGGAAACTAGAATTGCTGATGCAATAATTTAAAATTATTTGTAAGAAGTTTCAATATTTTGTAGTTATTACTGGATTTTAAAGGAACTGGAAATGTAAATATAAACATTTTGTAATCAAACTTAGGATGCTTAAAACATAAAATGATAGAAAATTTAAAAAAAAAATAAAATTTTATTTAGCAAATAAAAACGCAATAAATGTCGATCTTTCTGAAATTCGAATCGGTAATTTAAAATCGAGAAAATATTAATTTCTTTGTCAGTCAATACTTTTTTAATATTTGATTATTGTTTACCTATTAATTAAAAGATAAATTAAATTGGAATCAAAAGAATGAAGTAATTACAAAGCTTTTAAGTTTATTTGAGAGCAAAAGCTTTCAATTCAAAATTTAGTTTTATTAAATTAGACTTCAAAACAGTTTAAGTTAAAAAACTAAATTTAAATTCCATTTTTTACTTTGTTAAATTTGACTACTATTATAAAGTAAAAAAAAAAACATAAATTGAAACTAAATTTATTTGTATTAAATAGTACAAAAATTTAAAATACTAAATATTTATTTCAATTCAAATTTACTTAACTTGGTATAACATTTTTTCATGCCTAAAAATTTGTATATTTAAATATTTATTAAACGTTTATTTGCAAAATAAATATTTAAAAACATTTAGACTAAAATCACGAGAAATCATTTAAGTTATTTGAAAATTTTAAAGAAGAAAACATATTAATTAACACTTGAATACAAGTGTATGTATCACTTAACAATTTTAATGATAAAAATTTTGCAAATAATATTTAATGAATTCAATTTTAAAAAAACATTTGAAAATCATTAAGCGAAAAATTGTTAATTTAAGGAAAATTCCTATTAAATAATAAATTAAATAATCAAAATTAAAAAAAAAAATACAAACAAATATAATTTCTTAATGAAACTGGCAATTGAAATTTGTTGTTAAGAAAAAATGAAAATATGAATGAACTGAAAAGAGAAATCTGTGAGTAAAAAAAGTTTAACTATAAACCGGTTAGTTAATCATACATTTTCAACCAAAATATCTTTTAACATTTTTGGTCTGTTAAGGCCATTTTTGTTAATGGCCTCAATTAAGTTTGTGTAATAAAATATTTTAATACAAAACCAAATGCATTTCATAAAAAAATGAGAGACGGCAGACAAACAGTAAGTGTTAAAAATATTTGTGAGAATTCATTTAAATAAATAAACATCAAAGTCTGTCAAAGATTCGACTGACGTAGGTTGCTTTTTTATTATTTTTATTTAATTTATTTTTTTGTTTACTAACCCCAGTCACAAGAAAATATAATAAAACAAAATCTTTTTTTATTTAATTTTTTTCATTGTAGACATTGACGTAATATGAGTGAGTATTGCTTTTAACCCCTCCCCCCTCTAAAATGGGGAATAAAAAATATAAATAATAAAACTTTTGCAACGTAATACTCAATATGTATACTTTTAAAAGTAAACAGATCTTTTTTAGGAGATTTAAAAATTACTGCACAATTGTTTAGACAAGCCCCCTCTTTTTTCAAAAAGTAACATTAATAAGTTAAATTTTTGTAAATAATTTGTTTATCATACATTTTTGGAATTTTGTAGTGTGAGTCATGTTTTTTGTTTTAACAAATTCCTCAAAACTTGTATGTGAAACTTACACATACAGCAAACGACCAACCTCAATAAATAAAACATTTTTTTGGCATAATTTGCATATCAATGCTTTGGAAATAAAACCTGTAGACAGTTTAGCTAACAATCACACTTAGCAACAGCCTTTTTCTTTTTTCATTTTTTTTTTTTTTAAGTAAAACTCAAATTTGAGACAAAAACTTGTTTAAATATATTAGCTTTTTATGTTATGCTAAAAATGTGTTCAGTGAATTGTTTTTTACAGTAAAACCTTAATAAAAAGAATTCTACTACTAACATAAACGGTAAACTATAACTTAAACTGTAAAAAATAACATATTTCTAAATCTTAGTTTTAAATAAATTGCCTTTGTTTAAAATTTTCATAAGATAAAGACAAACATTATTTGCCTTAATAATTAAAGACATTAAAAGCTTTAAAATGCTTTGTAATACTAATTAGTTACTTATAATACCAATAAGCTTTTTCAAAGTTAAGTCGTTGTTATCTATAATTATTATTTTTTTTATTGCTTGAGTTCAAGAAATATTTTAAAATGCCAATCACATGCTGTTCATTTCTTTTTTAAATTTAAAAATATATTTTTTACTGTTGCTAAGCAAAATTTACATTCAAGTTTTTATAAAACACATAAGAGTACATATAGAAATGAAGGCGTTTTTGTGATAGAAATCTACAAAAGAGCGCTATAAGAATAATAACATTTTTAGATCTTTCAAATACAAGAGTAACAAATAAGAATTATCTAGAATTTAAGAGAACTAAGAGAACTTTTAAAAGAAGCAAATTGATAAGATAATTATTAAAACAAAAAAAGAAATTGAATTTAATAAATTTCTAAGAAAAATCCCAGTAACATTTTAGTACTAAAGTGATTCATAGAAACTTAATTTTAACAAATATGTTTAAAACTGGTATTATTCATCGTAACTATAAAATATTGAAAAGGGAAATACCCAAAAACCATAACAATACAAGTTTAATATTTCCATGGAATTAAGCAATAACCTTGTATATGTATGTTATAATCTACATTCATTTATCACATTCAATTACAATTACAATTTATTGTTATTTTGTAAAGTTAAATTTTAAATTTTACATACCATAGCCATCATATCACGAAATATGATGGTAAAATCTTCCAATACATCGCCAGCCACAGCCATTTGATGAATATTATAATATTCATGCGACATACTATTGTGCAGACTATTACTTCGCAACATTATGTCAATTTATGTATTTTATTGTGCATATAAATTTATTTGTATAATTTTGGAATTTTATTTTAAAAACTACAACAAATTTATATTAATATTGAGTATTTGTAGTTTAATTAATTTTTGGTTTATTGTTTTAAGTCTTAGCACAAGACTAGTTTAAAATTAAAAAACAATTTAATTTAAATCACAGTTCGTTTCACTAAGTCTTTTTTAGTTTCAATGTATACAATTTAAATATTTGGTTTTATTTAAATTATTATTATTTTATTTTTTTGTAATTAAACTTTCACTTGTTTTATTGTTATCTCAAACAAATGCAGTTTTTCTTTCACTGATTTAGAATAATTTTTTTTTAATTGATTCTTTGGTTATGTAAGACACTCTTGATTTTATAATTAGTATAAATTATTTGAATTTAATTACAAATTTACTATTTATTAATGCATAAATTAACTCAACAAAACTATATTTATACTATTTTCTTTTAGAAGAGAGGAAAATATTGAACTTTTATCTTTAGGAAATTAAAATTCAAACAAGTTAAACTGAATTTTTTTTCCTAAAAATTTTCTCCCAAAACAAAAACAAGAGTATTTTTGCTTATTGACTTCCGCTTTTCTTAAGCCGAGAAGACACGTCCAATACACAAGCCAGTTGCTGTGAGACTGAGTTCTAGTGGTTTAGGTTCCGTGTGTAATATTTAAAAATTTGTATTTCATTCGTTCGTTGTTTTCGTCTTTTGGCACAAAGTACAAATTGGTTTATAGTAGCAGCAACTGGTGGCAAACGTTAAAATGAAAAATCTTTCTATACACTCTCATTTTTACACACATACGCACACAAAAATCATATTTATATATGTACAAAATATTCTCTGGTTTAGCTGACGTTTGTTAGGAGCAAAAACAAATTATCTTTGTATCTAACAGTTCGTAAGTGAAAAAAAAAATATTTTTTTTCGATCCGATTCGCCAAGAAAAGCTTTTTATTGTTTTTCTTTAAATTCGTTTAAATGTACAAAGTTCTTTGTAATTGATTTCTTATCAGTTTATTTTATTTAATTCGAATAAAGAATTATTGATTTCTACAAATTGTATTATACAAAATTGTGAAAAAAATCAGTATATCTCTGTAATGAAATCAGTTTTAACGTTGGAAAACTTAAGGAGATTTAAGAATGTAAATATAAAAAATATATATCTAATGAGATGAAAATACATATATTAATTCAAAAATGCTGTATGTAATTTACTATTAAATTATAAATTATGTTTATTTAATTTAAAGTCGCGCCGAACTACTAAACCTAGTGATCGTGTAGGTAAGTTACGTCGCATCACCGATGCGAAATATTTGTTAAAGAAACGATTTTTTTAGAAAATTAAAAAAAAAAAGATAATCATGTATTAAAACTAATCCTTAATTTGTTATTTTCAAGGAACTGGATTCTAGTTTTAAATCGACCCTCGTTAAATATATTTAAGTCGCTCTGCTTGGGTAAATGACTTATCAATGTTATTCCTCTACTCTTATTAATGTACAAATATTCAAAATTTAAAAAATTCCATATAGAATTTTATTTTTATTATCGTTGGGTTGACTGGCTTATCGCCGGAATTGGCTAGTCTTGCATCAGCAGGTAATTTTTAAATAAAATATATTTATTAGTTAATTTATTTTGTAAAAATATGTATAAAATTTAAAGTTGGAATTAAAAATGTCATTGTTATCCGGGAATTTTTTCAGAATATTTTTGTGTTATATCAATATAATCACTAATTTTAAAAGAGACAAATTTTAATTAAACTTTACTTATCTTCGTATTCTAACCCAAGGTCCCACTTAAACATTGCCCAAATTAAATTTCATAAATGTTCCGATATCCCTTAAATTGAACACCCTTATGGTTTTAGATAAAACAATTCCTCTATACTCTTACATTTTGATGTTGCATTAAAGCATCTGCAAAATGTATTGGATATTGTTAGCCACCAAAGAGAGAGTTTATCGAACTAAATAGTTTTCAGATGATCAATATTATTCGATATAAGTTATCTTCAATTATGTGACAAGAATTTAGAAATCATGAATATTTGCAAAGATTTTACGCTGGAAATAATTATAAATAATAAAATGATTCGAAGTAAATAATAAAAAGTCCCCGTAGATTTAAAAATATGAGGTCTTGAAGCCAAAAAAAAAACAGTTTTTTAAGTTATTCTGGATAACTTTAAAATTTAGCAAGTCTAAGATGTTCTACATTAAATGGATAAAGAAAACAATTTCAAATAACGCAATTGAAATGATGATTTCAGAAATCCATATATAAATACAAATGAAATAGATATAAAACACAAAAAAATTTCGGAAAACAAAACTTAACAGGACATACATACTTTTGTATAAAAAATGTCTCTTAAGTTAAAGTTGCCTTCGATATAAATCTGTAACTGTACATGATAGGGCTATAGAATTGTTTTATATTACTCGTTATATTAAGTTATTTTTTGGCAAAGGAAATGACATCAAAAATTCCCCTTACAAATAAACTTTTATCAACTAAATTCTAACGATTTTCAAGATAACTAAACTTTTAAACAATTGAATTATTTCTATTTTATTTTAAATGAATGAAATTATTAAATAAGTAGATAATTATAACATATTAATAGTAAAAAATATAAAAAATGTAGACATCTAATTTTCTAAAATATATATATTATTTTTATTTAATTCTACTACGCAATTGTTAAATTAAAAAAGTCGTGTGTGTATATTGTTTTTTATTTATGTTTATGTTTCTATTTTTGCAATTCTTATCATGGTCACATTTATGGAACTCACTTTGGTCTCCTCATTTAGAAAAGTCATTATTGATAATAGAAATGAAAAAATGATTGAATGTCTGGTTTCTAACTTAATGTTAATTATTATAGGAAAATAATTTTTTAAACGAAAAGTCGTCCTAGATAAGATTTTAAACAAAGAATTATTACGAAATAATTTTTAAGAATACTTCAAATAAATTTCAAAAATTGCGTATTAAAAATATTAAAAAAGTTTTACTCAAAAATATAACATTAAATATACATTAAAAATATTACCTAAATAGGATTTTTTAAATTTACTTTACTAAATTTTACTAAATCACAAAGTATTAACAACAAGAACACTAGAAATCATGTACCCGTGCGTTTAACTTCAATATGTTTTTGTTACTATTTATTTATTTATTTATAAATAAACGGGTGAGATTTTCCTATTTTTAGAATTATTGTAATAATAAGGGATGGTGTCTGATAAAAGAGACAAGACAAAGCAAGACAAGGCATGTCATTTTCCAAATAATGACTAAAACATTAAAGTTTAAATAAATATACACTTAAAAAACCTATATTTTTAATTATAAATTATTTATAATTTATAATATAAAACAAAATTTTCGTTGGAAACTGAGTTCTAAATGTTAGCATTATATAAAAAAAATCTGAATTTGCTAAAAATGATAATGAATTGTTAATTTTTTTTATATATAACACAAAAATATAATTTGTTAGAAACAAAGACATTTTTTTTCAAATTTAGTAAACAAAAAATTCTAAAGTGTGTGTGTCGTTTTTTGTTCTTTTTTTGTCTTCTTAATTAAATTCTCTAAAATCAGCATTTTAAACATTTGATTAGCTTGGCAACAAATTAATAAAAATAGAATCTTTTAATTAAAATTTAATAATATTTGAAAACAAGAAAATTGCAACAGGTTTAAGTAGATAGAATTAAATTAAATTTCTTTAATATAAAACCATAACATGACACGCCCATTTATTTCAAAATATAAAACAATTGTTGAACAACAAGAAAAATTAAATGATTAAACACACAAACACATACATTCAATACATATATAATGCATTTCCGCTGAATGATTAAGTATTCGTTTTATTCTACTTATTTATAAGATAAAAGTATTTAAAACAGTTCAACTAAACAAAGTACAAAAATTATTGACCCACAAAACAAAAATCGCTACTGCGAATAAAATTTTTATTTAGATTAAATTCAAATTACGTTAAAATATTTATTTAAGAAATTTACAGTTAAAACAAATCACATGTTTAATTTTATTTCTTTATTTAGTATCGTTCAAATTCGCACGAATATTTTTTGGCACCTTTTTAAAAAAATAAATAATAAAAAAGACTTGTGACTAATTAGATAAACAATATATTTTTGTTTTTTTGGTGTATACACATTTTCTAGCCTTCCCACTCAAATTGATCCCGAAAATATTTCAAAATATTAAAAACAAGTGATTGCCTACGGTTTAAAAATGTATTTCAGATAAAAAAGTTAACAAATTATTAGAAAGAATTTAAGAGCATTAAACCTTAAGAAATAGAAATTCTAGCATAAACCGGTAAAAGCAAATAATCTTTATATTGATAAGAATAATAAATTGCCACCGAAGTCTGTTAAAAAGTTAGATTTAGAACTTGTTACCAAAAACCTAACTTGATTGTCTAAAAATCGAAAGTATTAAAAGTTATTGCAAATATTGAATAATGAGTTTTGTATTTTTGAATACTTAATACTTTGAAGTATCAACTCAACACTTGAGCTTCATTGCTAACTAATGCCACTTTTATAAATATGTCCATTGATTTTTGAACTTTGTACGCTATTAAAAATATGAAGTATTCCAAATAGAAATCGAAAGTAAATCTTAATTAAAACCTGCAAAGCAATTACTAATATCTAAGATAATCTATGATATGTATATACCACTAATTTACTAATAAGCCGTGAGTTTTCTTTATATATTGTATAAGTTTTCTTTATATATTTTTATTTAATTAGCCTCTACACTTGCAATTTCATTATATATTTCAATAGTAGTTAGTACACGGCAGACAATTGATATAATATTTAGCAGCTATAGTTAGTTTTGTTTAAAAACATTTCGTAATACAATACACCTATGTACATACATAACAAATAATGTTATGTCAAATCAAAAATCAATAAATATATTAGGTCTGTTTCTTCCTTATAGAAATGTTGGAATATTTCTTTCGAAAGCACCGTTTTGATTTTTTGAAATTGGTTTTTAAATTTCGCAGGAAGTCCCGCTAGAAACAAATAACGGAAACTTTTTTGAATAAGCCTCTCAGGAATTTAAACTTTTTTTCAAAATTATCTCTAAAAAAAGAAAAATAAAACCATGAAATAACAAAAAAAAATCCTTTAGGAGAATATATTTAACATTTGAATTTTTCTCGAAACATTTCCAGTGATAATATATATCGTAAATTATTTAACGAGATATTACGGGACGAAAAAACTAATAAATGTAAAACTTTCTGAAAAATATTAAATTTATTTTTCATCGAAATTCTATAAATAACTAAATTATTAATTAATTCGTGAATAAAGTCTTAATAAATAATTATAATAAATTTGCATATTAAAAGTCGTCTCTGCGTTTTTACGTAAAACAAGATTTGAATTAATTTGTTTACTAGTTGGCAAAAAATTATATACGTACGTAAACATGTTTTCGTTGATAAGACAATATTGTTATTTAAAATTATTTATAACCAAAGAAATCTACAATTCCAAACAATAAAAATAATGTTATTTTAAAATGTTTATTACTTACAACATTCAAGGCCCATTTAATTCTGGGCAAAATTATGAAATAAAACCCGTTTGTAAATACTGCAAAATGAAAGTTTCCCAAACATAACAAATACTTCATACTCTTAAACATCATTATCTTAGTAACGAGTGCATTAAGAAAAATGTGGATGACCTTAAGACATAGAAAAACACTAATAAAAAGATTAGTTTGTTTACCTGCCCGGCCTGGCCTATCAATCTTTTGATATTTTAAATTCAATATATTTCTTACGAAAAACCTCAAGTTAACAACAGCGTATATTTTCAACAAGCCAACAACACCCATATTGACTACACGCGCCTTAGCAATAAAATAACCTATACAATAACAACATTTTAAACATACACCATTATAAAAAAACATACAATTTACACACACACTTAATGTATTAATAAAAGGGGCTCGTTTGGTATTTTAACATTGCGATTGGTCGAAAATAAATGTGAAATAGATTAGAAAAAAAGCTTTTTTAGGTTTTTCACTTATTTACGTGTATATTTTTTAAGAGAAAAAATAAGTATTACACTAAAATCTAGTAACTAAATATACAAACGTATACACGTGTATTAATATAATGAAAACAACCAAAGAATTGTTTTACTCAGATATTTTTCAACGAGTATAAAAATTCATGTTTAATTAAACTATTTACTTGACACTCTACAACAGCAAAAATCAATTAAATATATACATATGAATGTGATATTTATTATTAAAAATTATTGTACCCTTTACAATTGTCAAGATAATGGTCTGGAAAGTACTTCCCAATCACTGAATAATAAAAGTAAATTCTTAAATGCAAAATCATATTATAATTGTTTAAAATTACTTACACTATGAATATATAGAATATATAAGTAATACGGTAATTTCCGAAAGACAGAAATAACAATATACAGAAATAACAAATAACAGATCCCACTTCTGATCTTATATAATATTTAAAAATAATTAACTGTGTAAATAAGCGATTAAATATTTTACAGATTTTATTTCAAAAATATCTTAACCATTAAACCATAATACCTTTAGTTTTATAGTAGTCATGGACCTATATATAACAAATCTATTTAACGTTGCATACTCTAATAATGAAGCCCAGCAATAAGCTTTAACCACAACTTATATCCTAATACTCCCAATACTCGATCGTAAATTTATGAAATTTAAACATAAAATTTGGATAAAAAACAAGTAATTTTTTCCAACGGAGAATATTTTTTTTTTTTTTTTAAATAAAATCTGTTAAATATTTAAACGTTTATTTACATAGTTAATTATTTTGGATTATTCGTGTAAATAATGATATAAACATACAAATATAATGATAGGGCATTTTAAATCGACTATATTAGACTTCCTGATTTTAAGTATGTTTGTTTAAACTTAAAAATCTATAAAACTAGATAAAATAATCAGAAATACTTAAAAAAATAACATAGCAGAACGTGAGTAATAACAAAACATACAATAAGATAAACAAAGCTCACATGAAAGATACAATTTGAACTAAAAAAAATCATTACGTAGAGAATCTAATAAAATAGTTTCTATATAAATTTATGTTAGCCTAAACGTCTGACGAAAGAATGTTGACATTATGACTGTGAATTATATATCCGATAAGATTCGACTGCTTAAGAGTTAAAAGCGAAAAGTTCTGCTACTTCTTTTTTTATAACCTTATAGTGCACATTAGCATAAATCTTTGTTTTTCTTGAATTTTGGAGAATTTTTCGGGTCAACTTTTTATTGCATTCGACCATTTGGAACGGCGAACGGAATATGCAACTTTTGGAGAATTTTTTATTTATTTATATTTTTTATTTATTTATTTTTTTTTGTGATTCGGCATAGCCAAATATAGCATTTTAACTTGTTTTTTAATTGGACTACATTGGGGAGAAGAGGTAACAACTATATTTTGGTACTTTTTGAGAAACCATATAATATTTTGCAACAAATGAATGTAAAAATTAAATTTATATCGCATTCGTGACTCAGGAGAAAATAAGTATGCGTTTGTTTCTATTTAATATCATAATACAATTTTGAAACGTGTTA
>JACGTJ010014720.1:0-11753 GCA_014858695.1 Chrysomya rufifacies | reverse complement strand
CTCCCAGAAATCGGAATTGTTTTTTTTTTTTATAAAATTTCTCGGAACCCTGGGAATTCCCGCTAGGAACAAATGATTCAAATATATTACATAAGCTTAATGAAAGAATGATGTTTTTCAAATTTTACAGAATTAACTTCAAAAATAAAATTTCAAAAACTAAATTCAATTCGAAAAGAAATAACTTGACTAAAAAAAAATTTTTTGAAAATTTTGTTTTTTTAAGATAAATATATTAATTTTCATTAACAAAAACTGATTCCCCGCACTAGTAGCTCACTGGCATAACATTCAGTTGCTTCAATCTTCTCATGTAAATGATTAAAGTTCGTTATAGTTTGGAAACCTTGCAAATGAGGATCGTAAAATGAGCTTCAAATCGATTAGTCGACTGATGATTAAAGATGACCAAGTGACAGAATTTCTTGGCAGTTTAAGGGATTTAAGAACCGAAAATATGTGAACTTTTTCTAGATTTTGGATTAATACTTTGGAGTTTAAATTCCAATTGTTCTGATGATTATCTGTTTATGAAGAAACTCTTTTTCCTAAAGAAAAGAAATAAAATCAGTCTGTGACAGTTTATAAAAAAGCCTTCAGATTCGAATTCTTTAAAAGAGACAAACAACTTAACTTTTAGAGGAAACAAACGTTAAGATTTTTTCCCATTTTTCTTCATTATTTTACCTTTACAGATCTCTTAAAGAAAACATTCTACGCGCACAACCTTTAGATAAACAACAAATGATGGCCCAGTGGTTTGATGATTTAATGAGCGGTATTGAACGCAATGTTTCTAGCAAAAATAAAGAGAAGTATATTACCTATATGCATTTAATATAACTGACTTAAGTTACTAATATATAATAATTATGTTTTTTTTTTATTAGATTTACCCATAATTTATCATCCTTCCGTCGTGATGTGGTTAATTTGCCGAAAATATCGAATTATAGCACTGGTTCGTCTTTTATTGATGAATTTTCGTAAAAATTATTTATATATTTATAAAACAAACATATTAATCAGAAAACAAAACAAACGATGATTAAAAACAAAATAAAACATAGCTCTCTGTTAATTTATAGTTTTTTTTTTCTTCCCTCTTCTTGCTACTACTTTATTATTTAAAATATTTAATATTTAATTAATATTAAAAAAGAAAATTGTTTTAATAGTTTACTGTTAAACAAGTAAAATATTAAGATAATTAAGTAACAAATCATTAAAACTAAATTATTGTGTCTTTGTAAATGGCTACTTCCACAAAAAAAAACCTTAAAAAAGAGAGATCTATGTCTGGCCTAAAACATAAAATTTATCATTATATTAAATTAAAATAACATTTTGTTTAAAAGTCTTTTTTGTTGTACATATTTAAAATGTTGTTTTTCTGTTTTATTTACTATATACATACAACCATATTATGTGTAGTAATATATACTACTTAAATATTTACTAATTTTTTCTAATATTATTATTATTAATTTCAGATAATTCGTATCAAATTTATTCGGAAAATAATTATTCGGTTTCGGTGTGATTGTTTACTACGAACGACAAGCATTAAAACACTCACATATATACGGACTGCTAATAATTACAAAAATAATAAAACAAACAAATAAAAATAAATAGTAACTTACATTTTGGATAATGATTTTATAAGAAAAACAAAATTTTGAAATAAAAGAAACAAAATATTCTACTTTTCTCCCTTTCCCCATTGTACCCCCCCTCATATACACAAACCAATACTAATTGCAAAAACAAAAGTCTGTTTCGAAATTAAAAGAAAAATATATTTATATATATTTTTATTAAATAAAGTTATTTTGTGTACATATTACAAATATACTAAATATTGTAGAATATTGTTTCGTTTCTTGTGCTTAATTTTATGTGATTTAGATTTGATGAACTTATTTAATAAAATACGGCTTTTAAAATATAGTATATCAAATTTATGAGGGTCCTTAAATCGTATAATTTCCTATTAGTATTATTCTTTTTGCTATATTTCCAAATTTTATAAAAAAAAATGAAGAGTTCAATGATAATTCTTAGGAATTTTTAGTTGTTGCCAGCTTTCAATTATTGTTTAACGGTATTTAATCATAATAATAGATTGAAATGGCAACATTTCAGCTTAACGAAGAAATACATCTCTTCACAATTAGTGCAAAATAACACTTGATTTGTTAAATATAATTTATTTTAAGTAATTAAACCGTTAAAAGGTAAGTTATATTTTGATTTCGGTAAAATAAATGTATAATTATTACACATTCTCACACACACAACCAAATTGTCATTGTCAATTTACCATACTCAATTACAGTTCTGTAAAATATTTTCCTTAAACCAATGGGAGACGAGAGTCGTTTTTTGTGTTTGTAAAAGGTCTCGTAAAATTTATTTTATTATTATTAATATCAATAACCTTGCCAAATTTTGGGCATAATCGGTTACAAATTTCAACTTAAGTTTTAACAAATTACAATTAAAATGCATTATAAACAAATATTTTTTTATTTAATAAGATTGTGTGGCAAATTAAAAAGGTGCAACTTCTTAGAAAAAATACAAATAAATTAAAGTTCAAATAAGTAAATATTTTTTCTTAAGATTTTTTTTTTCTTTACAAACCAACACTTAATATCTTAATATTGAAAACACTTCATACACGATGTTTATAATTACGTTTCCGCTATATTGGCTTAAAACAAAATCTAGTCGTAAAGTCATCACAAGCGCAGAGCTTATTTTAAACAGTTCCCGGAAATTGCTATTATTCTGTATCCCGAATTCTCGCAAAAACTTTCTGGAATGCTCGGCAATAAGTTTTGTATGAAAATATTATTCTTTTAGTTTTATTAAAAGAAAATATTTGCAATGTTCCTTTAAATAAAATTTGTATAAAAATTTAACAAACACATTGAATATTTTAAGGATTAAAATAATACATAATTAATATGACCAAGTTTTTCATTAACTTTTAAACATTGAGAAAATCAGAAAACTATTTAACTATTGTTTTCTCATTTATTTATTTATTTATAAATTAATTAATTTGTTTGTATAAAAATCTGTTCCTCAATTAAAACTTGAAAAAAACTCGATAAAAAAAATTTCAGAAAAACCTACTGAAGAATATCTTTGTAGTCTTTTTAAACCATATATATTCTGAAAAATTAATGAAATAAATGCATCAATTCATATTGTCATTCTTAAACTTGTTTCATCAATTTCTTATAATTAATGTTATTATTTCATTTACTATATCTCTTAATTAATGCGAAAATCGCTGCATATTTTGTTGTATGATATATACAAAATTGCACAAAAATCGCTGAAAAAGCAACAAAACCAGCTGCACAAACATCACTGATTATAGGTGTTGGCCAATCTGTCAAACAAAAGTTTCGCTTATTGTACGTCCGCGGAGTGTGTGTAATAGAAGAATTTGTTAGCAAAAAAATATTTTTTAGCTTGTAATAAACAATAGTTTACAATAAAATTTAACAAATAACATAATTAAAACAACCAAATAATAAACAATTAGCATAATTTGCACAAAACGTAAGTGTGAAAAGTGTAAAAAATACGTAGGAAAAAAAGGTGTGAAAAAATATAAAAGTCAAGAAAATTCATACATATAGATATGAAAAAAATTTATTGCATATAAAAAAATACTCTACTTCTGAGAATTTTATAGAGAACACATACAAAAAAAAAAAGAAGAAGAAAAAAGGAAAAAAGAAATAAGTGGAAGAAGAGTAATAAAAGAAAAAAAGTACTAAATTGATTTTCTACTCTAATGATTAAACATACAAAACATTTTGTTCATCTCGTTTTCGCTTGTTGGTGTCGTGTCTAAACTTAAGACAAGTGTGTGCGTGCGAGTGAAAGAACCGATAACAATCTTTCGTTAAAATAATATTACATTTTTTACTCTCCCTTTCTCGCTTTCGTTCGTTCGTTGTTTTAAACAGTGTTGCCACATCGAAAAGTGTGTATTTTGTCTATAAATAGTATTAATACTCCCAAATAAATCGGCTATTTTTGCATATAACTTAAATTCATTAACAATTTCTACAAGAAAAGATGATTTTTTTGTAGTATTTTAAAAAGCATCATTAAGTTTTTGTCAAAATTTAATGTTTATTTTATAAAACGAAAATATAAAGTGTTAAGGACTTTTTGATATTTTCTATTGAAGTAAAATTAAAAAATAAGATTTTTTTCTAATACTTTATAAAGAAAAAGCGAATACTGTTTTAAAATATGAATTTCATTGAGTAGATTTTTTTAAATTAAAAAAAAATAAGTAAAAAACATGTCTTTGGAAAAAAGCTTTAAAATTAAAATTTTTGCCATATTCAATTATCCCAAGAAAAAAATCTTTCAATATCCCAATTTGGCAAAAGATCCAGCAACACTGGTTTTAATATACATATATTTTTTCGTTATATTATTAATCAAAAAGTTTTTCTTTTCGTTCTCCCCTTCTGTTGTTGGTGGTGCAAATTGCAATTTTAGTGTACCAAAAATCCAAAAGTGAAGAAAATCGAAGTCAGTGAGAATTTTTTGTATTTTAAGAAATAAAATTAAATGTTTTATTTGGAAAAAATCTGAAAAAATATTTGCTTTTTGTAAATAAGAAAAATGTAATGCTTTTATGTGTTTAGTTGTAAAAATATTGATAAAAAACGAAAACTTATGTTGGATTTAAAATCGTTGAGAAAAAAGTAATGGAAAAATTGAAGTGAAAAAAAATCTCACCCCTTAACTTAAAATACGATCGAACTCGAACGGAATTGTAGAACAGTTGGAAAAAAATTAATGTACATATGAGGCAGGCATTAGAGAAAAATATTGTATAGTTTTACTCGGTGTTGCCACAACTGAAATGGAAATATATTTGCAAAATAAAATTTATTCGTATAAAAGAAAAAACTTGTAACAATATTGTATTAAAATAGTAGATATTAATAATAATGTGTGGTTGAAGTTATAAATAACTTGATGATAAAGAAGAAAAAAAATCTTTAAATTTTATATTAACTTCAAATATAGCCTGTATATAATTAATTTGCTTTTAATATGTTTTTTTTTATAAATATACATTTTGCAAGTGTTTTTCCTTTTAAAGAAGATATATTTTAAATTTTTTGCTGAAATGGAATACACCCTTACAAAAAATTTAGAATTTTTTTCTTTCTATAACTTTTTTTTTTAACTTAAGGGCTGCCAGATAATTGAGCATATTATGGATTAGTGTTATCGGCTTCTAAATTTTAAAATATGTAAAGAAATATTGGGTATTATTAAAATATTTAATTATGATAATCTGAGATTTTTCACTTTATAATTCAATTTTTTTTTGTATGTATAAAAAAGTGAATTGAAATTATAAGGTAAATTTATATTCGATTACAACAAAGACTTCAATGATTTAATCTAATTTATTACCAATAAATGTTTGCGTGTGTCAAAATTACTAAAATTATTAATTTTCAAATTGCCTATAATACTGCTTATTAAAAATATCTCAAAAATTTGTATCCCCCTCTCACCGTTTTAAAGATATAAGTGTCAATTTTTTAATAAATTTCTCATTTATTTAAAAACAAAATTTGACAAAGCTTGAGGAGAGTCGATCAAAGGCCGGTTACAAAGAAAGTCCTGTAAGAAAATTAAATAATCACATAAAATGTTAGTTTTGTAAATTGTTTATTAGCGATTTAATATTTTTTAAAGTTTTGGAGTTATAAACGTTAATTGCTCAAATATTTCAATATTCATAAGATTTTCTGAAATTAAAAATAATATGAATTATACCAACAAAGGAAATAAGATAACCCATTTCTCTTGGCAGTCCTTACTAAATTATTCAATATAATTATTCCTAATATTGTGGCAGCATTGTGTTTTGGGGGAAAATATATACATATACATACACTTAAATAGGCAAAGTAAAAGAGCACACAAAATACAAGTGTTGATGAAGTGAAGAGGACGTCAAACAACAACGACGACGACGAACGAAGAAGAAAAAAGGGAGAATCTTTTATACAGCAAAAGCAGAAGTTTTTTTATATACTTTTTTCAACAGGAGAATAACGAAACGAGAAAAAAATACATAGAGGAGAACTCCCAGGCAATTATAGAAGGAAAAAATACAAAAAAGAAAATTTATCATCATTGGAATTGTGAAAAAGTAAACGATTTTGGATGGAAATTAAACCTTTAAATAAAAGGGCTACAAGTGAAATATACAAAATTTAGGTAAGTTTTGAAATATTTCAACAATTAAATATTGTTGTGGTTGATATATACATAGAGATATCTATGTAAAAATTATATATACAAAGGGTGAAGTCGATTATTAATGAGACGGCGCCTAGCCGTCGCTCAATTTTACATATATCGTCGTTAATGTATTTAAATTATAGTTAGTCTAAAATATTTTTAATTAAATTTTGTAAATTATGACATATTATTTTGATAATTAGTACTTTGTATCTTGAAAAAAAAAATGTTAAAAATTTCTACTTGAAACATTCTGTTTCGAATACATACATGTGTATATAGTTATTTAGAAATTAATATTTTTTTTTTAAAGAAAAAGTAAAAGTTTTGTTGGAATGCAATAGCGTTTAATATTTTTTTTTCGCAAAACATTTAAAACTTTCCGTAGTCTACTTATAACTACAAATGTTTTAGTCGTTATGATGGATCAAGGTTCTCCATTAAACTTGAATTTTTATCAAACTTTCCAACTCATTTGAAATCATAATAAAAATCTTAAAAATTTGCATTGGACTTTTATTTTGTTTTATGTATTTTTACATTAAAATTCATTTCAGTTGGCTATTATTAATGACTATATTAAAGTAAACTAATTCCTAAAATATTTAATCTTAAAACTTAAGTTAATTTTGTACAGTTTAATTTAAATATACATAATATTGCATACCACATTACTGATAATAATACTGATTGACTTAGATTAATTCTAAAGTTCTTTAGCTTTTTTCTGGAATATAATTATAATTGTAATGTATTTCAAGCTTTGAATTCAAATATCAAATTTTTATCAAATATCATTATATTTACTTTTGAATATGCTCAATAATACTTTGATAATTAAATATATGTATAAAATAGACTTGGGCAAATAAGCATCTTTCCTGGAATTTAATTTGAATTATAAAGCATATTAAGTTTGTTATTTAAAGTCAAGCTCAAAATTGTCAAGTTTATTTTTTTAATTCTCGATTTTATTTAAAATACAAAATTGCTGGAATTTTTGGAACTTTATGCATATTAAAGTGAAAGTTGTTTTAATTTTGTTTTCTAGAAGAATATTTTAGATATAAAAACCTATAACCAAAAATCATATTTTTCAAAACACTACATAAATTGAAAAGATAGAAATTTAAATTTTTATTTATTTATTTTTAAAGAATTTTAAATACAATTTCTTTGATTTCATATCGAGTTTCATAAAACATAATTTCAATTAGAGCTCAAAACAAATTTCTTGATTATTAAAAGTCATTTAAAATATGAATACAATAATCTTGAAATCCTATTTATTTTAAAATGTTTTACTTAAAAATCATATTATTTGTCAAATATCCACAGGAATTAAGATTACTTACTTTGGTTTCTTTAATATTTCAAAGGACTTTTTTTTTAGTACATACAATAATATTTTATTGCATGAAAATATCATTCTATTAAAATAAAAAGAAACATGTACTTTACAGTTTTTCTAAAAAGTTTCTACTCGATTTTAATACTGAAACTAATCCTAAATATCCATCAACAACAATTCATAGAAAATGTTTTGTTTTTGAAAACTAAACGCCGCCAATAATTTACTTAATCGACTTTGCCCTTTGTCTATCTACAATTTTTTTTATAACTAACACCGCACCTTTTCATTTCTTTTTTTTCCGTTGTACTCATTTTTACCACCCCCTCCTCGTTCGACTTCATCATCGTCTTCGTCATGTACGTACGTACGATACAAATACGATACAATATACAATATGAACATCATCTCAATCTCACAAAATATAAAAAAAATGAAAAAAATATATATTTTGCGGCCTTCTCCCAACCAACCACCACCTTTAAAGATATAGAGATTTTCACCATCATCATATAAAAAATAAATAATAAAAAATACCGAAGAACAGCAGTAGTAATAGTAAAAAAAAATAATAAATTTAAATAGAATTGGAAAAAACAGAAAATATTATTAAACATAGAATTAAAACTAAATTAAAATTACAGCAACAACCACTCTTTTTTTATACAAAAAAAACAATTTTTTCAAAAAAAAAATATTAAAAAAAAAGTATATTCTAACTAGAAAGTAATAATAAAATATTAAAATATTAAAAAAAAATAACACACAAATAATATTTGTACAACAACAAACCCGACACAAAACCGTATAGAAAAATGAACGAGTTGGATAGTTTGAGACAAGAAGCTGAAACCCTAAAGAATGCCATACGTGATGCCCGTAAAGCGGCCTGCGACACAAGTCTGGCCCATGCGGCCGCCTCATTGGAACCCATTGGCCGCATACAGATGCGTACAAGACGCACACTTAGAGGTCACTTGGCGAAAATCTATGCCATGCACTGGGGCAATGATTCACGGAATTTAGTATCTGCCTCGCAGGATGGTAAGCTGATTGTTTGGGATTCGCACACCACCAATAAGGTCCATGCCATACCACTGCGTTCGTCGTGGGTAATGACGTGCGCGTATGCGCCATCCGGCAGTTATGTCGCCTGCGGCGGTCTCGACAACATGTGTTCAATTTACAATCTGAAAACGCGCGAGGGCAATGTACGAGTCTCTCGTGAACTGCCCGGTCATGGTGGCTATTTGTCATGCTGCCGTTTTCTGGACGACAATCAGATCGTTACCAGTTCCGGCGACATGACATGCGGTTTGTGGGACATTGAAACCGGCCAACAGGTAACATCATTTCTGGGACATACCGGCGATGTAATGGCTCTATCGCTGGCACCCGGCTGCCACACGTTCGTGTCGGGTGCCTGTGATGCATCCGCAAAACTGTGGGACATCAGAGAGGGTGTGTGCAAACAGACCTTCCCCGGCCACGAGTCGGACATTAACGCCGTGACATTCTTCCCCAACGGTCAGGCGTTCGCAACCGGTTCAGACGATGCCACCTGTCGTCTGTTCGATATACGCGCGGATCAAGAATTGGCCATGTACTCGCACGACAACATTATCTGCGGCATTACATCGGTGGCATTTTCAAAGAGTGGTCGTTTGCTGTTAGCTGGTTACGATGACTTCAACTGCAACGTCTGGGACACAATGAAAGCCGAACGTTCGGGCATATTGGCTGGACACGATAATCGTGTTTCTTGTCTGGGCGTAACCGAAAATGGTATGGCAGTAGCAACGGGTTCATGGGATTCATTCTTGCGTGTATGGAACTAAACTAAATAAATAGAAAAAAAATAATAATAAACACACACACAAACAACACAACAACAAAAAAATACCAACTCTAAAATTTAAGTAAAAAAAAAACAACAACAACAACACACACATTTAAACAACAGCCTATTTACTACTAAATAAATAAATAATAATAAAAAAATACAAAAACAAAATGATGATGATAAATTCAAAATAATAAATAAATTATATAGTTTAAAAACGCATAAATAAAATCTAAAAATAACAACAAGAACAAATGCCGTGGTCACTTTACAACACAAACAACAACAAGAACAACCAAAAGTCAGGTTTGAGGATTTTGTTTTTTTCCGAAAAGGACATGCAACCAATCAACCAACCATCAACAACAACTACCACTACAACCAAACAAACAAAACAACAACAATATAATTATATTATATATATATATTTAACTATATACATATATGTATTTCTATTTAAACAATAACTCCATAACATTTCCAATTGTATTTTAGAAAATTTCAATTATTTTTAATTGGAAACTTTATTCTTCAATGTATGTACAATTATAACTCAAAATGTTCGAATCAAATTACAAAAAAAATTCAATTTTAATAATTTTAAAGAAAATTTTAGTATATTCTATATTAGTGAGTATTTGAATTTTCTAAAAAACAATTGTAATTGTTGGTAGTTTCTTATATATTTTTTATTTTTAATATTAAAAAAACAACTAGTCTTTAAGTTTTGAGTATTTCTTCTTGTAACCAAAAAGTAAAATAAAAAACAAAGCTAAATATTAAACTAAATAAGCTTAAAATAAATAAATAATTTAATAAATAAATAAAAAAAAATTACTAGAGAAAATTTTTTTCCTAATTTTTTTTACAAAGGAAATTTTTACGTACAATTTTTGCACAAATCTTGTTAACAAGAATATATTTATATATATACAAAAATCAACTGTAAAACTTTATTTATCTTAAGAAATACTCAATCTTGTTTTATTATATATCAAAAAATCAAAAAAAAAATTAGATGATTGTTTTTCTGTTTATTTTTTTTAGTTTTATTTTTTTTTAACATTTTATGTTTTTTTTTTTCTTTCTCACTTAATGTGTAAGCTTTGAAAAATAATAAGTAATAATAATATTAATAATAATAATAAATGAAACAAATGTAATAAGGAGAAATTACATTATAAGCATTTTTTTGTTTGTTTATGGACCACCAAATTCCTATTCCTAAATTCTCCTTTTATATACACACACACACGTACATACACCCAGCCATAATTGAAAACAGAACACATAAACACACACAACACAGTATTTCCTAACTACTTATTAAATATAAAAACAAAATAAAAACTATATTTAAACACTATTTAAAATAAAAAAAACCAAAAGAAAAAAATATTTTCAATTGTAGTTTTTTGTATACAAGAAGAAATTAAAGGGTAAAAAAATTGTGGGAATATTTTAGGAACTAACTTCTTGGCTGTTATGGTAGGAATAGGATTTGAAATTTATTTAAAAAATTATACAATTTTTCGAAATTCCTGCCAGGTTTTTTGATTTTCTCTCAAAGTTTGTTTTTCTCTATTTGTACTATTTGTAGTAGACGATTTTGCTTTCGTTGTTAACAACATAGCAAAAAATTACAAAATCTAGAGAAATTTTTGTTCCAGATTGGATTGCTTTAGAGAAATATTGAATTACAAAAAATTGTTCAATGTTCAAATAAAAAATAAACAAAATTTCAAGAAATTAAAGTCTATTTTCTCCATATTTACAAAAGTTAGAGCAATAAATTATGATTCTTTTTAAAAGAGTATATAACTCGAAAATTTAAGTTTAGAATTTAAATAAAGTAATAACAAGTTTTGAATATTCAAATTAAAAGTATTCAACATTTCAAGAAATTAAAGGAAATTTGTAAGGTTTCTAAACTTACAAGAATAATCGAAAGATTGATATTGAAAACAGAAAACCGCAAAATTCTAATAAAATTCTACTTTCACAATTCATTGAAATACAAAATCAAAATCTCGAAAAATTTTGGGAAAATTGCATTAGTTTAGATTTAAAGTTTTTAACTTATTCCAAAAAGATTTGCATAAATTTTTTTCAAATTAAAAAAAAAAACATAAATTTTCAAAATCTATATTGAAATTCCAAAAAGAAATTTTAAAATAATGCTATGACAGTCAAAACTTAAAATCAAATATGATTTAAATGCTGAATTCCAAAATTTCAAAACTA
>JACGTJ010014690.1:411-21338 GCA_014858695.1 Chrysomya rufifacies | reverse complement strand
ATAAAGACCACAAAGCACTCATATATAGGTATGTTCTCTCTCAAACACACACCCACCCACTCACCTAAACTCATACAATAACAGAACGAATTGATCAAAAGAATACTTGAATTGACCACTTGAAAGGGATAACAAAAGGTAACATTGAAATTGGTTTGGATGCCATTGATACATATTGAAATATATATGGTTGGGGCGATATAGAGGAACGATAGACATTTATATAGAAACAACGATATTAGAAGCGAAATCGTAAACCAAACCAATAAAGAAATATTTCTGCGTTTTTTTTTTTTTTTTTTTTTTTTTTTGCAACAATACTGTTAAATTACGCATTTTCCTAAGGATTTTCCAGCAAACAAAACATTTCAATTTAATTGTTCTGAAGCAAAATTGCATTTTATATATGAGTATTTTGTTGCTTTATGGTGTGCAGACGAATTTGTATATTGTGTGAAATTGCAATAAAAATATTTGGAATTTTTTTCTAGCGCAAAAATTTTTTCTCCACAAAAGATTTTTTTATTTACAAAATTTGTTTTCTAGCGAAAGTTAAAGAATAAAGAGAATTAAAAATTGTATAAATCAACTTAAGCATAAATTTATAATGATCTAACTTTATGTGAAGATTTTTTTGAAAGTAAAATTATGTTTTGGGTAAATAAATTTGTTACCTTTAGATTTACTTGTTGTTTTTTTTTTTTACTTCCACCACCTTTTTAACAACTAAGTAAGAAGAAAAGCAATTGCTTTTAGCTACCTTAGTTAAAAAGTAAAATGGTTTTTAACTTTGAAAAAAAAAAGAGATATACAAATAAAAACCTTTTTATAACTGGTTTTATTAGCTCATTGTAATTTTAACAATTTTATGGTTGTTTATGGTTTTTCAGGGTATTTTTTATATACAGAAACCACCACCCACTAAAACATAATGATGACTTTTCCTTTGTAACCCAGCCCAACAAGGAAAGTGGAAAAATAAACAAACAACGAAATTAATCATTCCAGCTCATAAAACTTGATATTAATTTCTAAGAAATAAATTTATACAAACATTTACCATCACACGCACACATATACATACATATGTATGTATATACACATCTAAATAACTACGTAAGTTTGTAAGAACAAGAGTATCATCCTTGTCATTTTGTATCCATGTTCGTTTAACCGTATTTTTCTAGTAAATTCTTTTGTTTAATTCTCTTCTCTAATCACATTGAAAAAGCTTATCATCAATTATTTATGTTGAAATGTTTTTGTTTTTGTTGTTGTCGTTGTTGCTGCTTCTGCTGTTGTTGTTGTAGTATTTATTTGATATGGATAAATGTTTTACTTTTAAAAACATACATACTTTAAATGTATCTTTCAATTTATATCCGAGAATTTACGTGTATCTAAAACCCCATTTCATTTGTTTTCATTTATTTTTAGAGCTCATTGCCTCATGGGCAAAATGTTATAAGAACGATGAAGAACATCAGTCTTGTGTCAGTCATCACATGTCATTGCCTGCCACTTTTACTACTCATGTTTGAATAGGAAAGCTATACATACATACCTTTTACTTTGGTCTAATGAAACTTTAAAAGGATTAATTCGTTTAAGTAAATTCTACACCTTTTTCGGAAAATTGAGCAGAAACTTTTTTGTGTATTTAGAATGTTCAATATTCTTTGTATATATTTTTTCTTTGCATAAAATATTTACAAAATTCTCTTTTAATGGAAACTTTTCACAAAATTTGCTTTTTATAGAAATTTTTCATAAAATTTTCTCTTTATAGAAAAATTTAATAAAATTTTCACTTTGTAGAAAATTTTCATAACATTATCATTATGTAGAAAATTTTCATAACATTTTCATTATATAAAGAATTTTCATAAATTTTTCTTTTTATAGAAAATTTTCATCAAATTTTCTTTTTTCAGAAAATTTTCATAAAAAATACTTGTAATAGAAAAATGTCATAAAATTTTCATTTTGGAAAATTATCTTTTTAATGGAAAATTTTCACTTTTCTCCAAATGTATCTTTTTGTCTCCGATTTTGACTTAATTTTCTTCTTATGATGTAGACCGTGGTGTACAGTACATTTCATTTCGTATTAACACTCTCATTTTTAACTGACAACGTTTTGAACATTTTTAGTTATTTCATTTTATTTGATTTCATTACAATTTAGTTGATTCTATTTGCCATTTATGCTCCGTTGAATCCACCTGAAAAATATTACCAACCTTGCAATGTTACTTGAACAACAATAACAAAAAGCCGTGGAAAAAATCAGAGAGAGAGGTAGAGAGATACGAGTGAGCATCTACAATGTTAAAAGCCTTCATTAATGTTGTTAATATGAAAAACAGCAAACAAAAATAAATGTAAATAGAACAAAAATAACAAACATATTAATGTATACATACATATGTATGTATATATCTGATTGTTTATGTATTTGTAATTTACAACAAATTTTAGTTAATTTGTAATATTTGTTGAATTATCATGATAAATAAAATGAGCTTAACTGAGATAAGGGTGAGAGAAAGTATAAGAGATTGAGTTAGTTATGCAAACAATTTCAAGGTATATTAAACTGAGTGATAGAGGTAAACTTGCAAAATATTATATTTATCTATCATTATGATATGACAGACATGCTATTCAAAAAATTCTTTTTTTTTTTCGAATTAATATCAAGTAACTACAATGAAATAGAGATATATTTTAATAACTACGCAATGGAATTAATGTTACAACATTTTACTATGTAACACATTTTCATATCTTTGTGTCAAAGATGATATTAATGATGAGTTTAATATTTTCTTGATGTTCTTTCATTAATCCAATCATTCTTCATTTATTCAATCCAACCCAAACTTTAACAACTTACTCATTCATTAATTCTTTCATTTTTATTGTATTTTTTCTCTCATATTTCGTTTCCCATATTTTTATCTTTACTTTCCATCAGCATAATTTTAACTACATATTTGTCGTGTTATTTCTACTACATAAATTTTTAGCTCTTTGCTGGCAAATTAGTTCTGCTTTGTGAACTTTTTTTTATTCGTACATTGAAATTCTTTACACACTCACCATATGAAACTCTTCTTTTGTTCCATATTATTTTTAATTTCAAATATTTTTGGTTTAAAAACGTTTGTCTGCTGCTATCGATAGCAATTTTTGTTAATTATTTTTATCTAGTCACGTGATGTCAACTTATGGTTCTATTCTACTCTTTGCTGTGTTGTGGTATTGGTTGACGTTTTCTCATTATTTTCTTTGGGTTTTTTTAATGTTTGTTTCCTTTAAATGCGTGTTGGTAATACTTTTGAGGTTTATATTTTAGATTACACCCTTTGAGGTGTTACTTCCATTTTTTTAATTTCCATTTTCATTTAATTTTTTTGTTTTCTTTTTTGTAGAAGTTTGTGTAGATGTAGACATTAATTTGAAGACAGAGTCCCAAACACATAAACCCATGGTTGGTTATTTTTTGTTTGTTTTAATGTTTATTTCATTTAACTTAATAGTTTATGTGTGTGTGTGTGTGTGATTAATTTATTGGATTTAATTTTCTGGGGATTTCAAGTTTGTCATAGATCAAAGTGAAAAACTATAAGAATCATTGGAAATTCCTTAAAATTCTTAACACAAACCAAGAAAACCAATACACTTTTATTAATTGCATAATTATTCATTTGTTTCATTTGAACTCTTAAATTAAAAACTTTCATCGTTATTTGCCATAAACTACTGATGCTTATTCTAAATTGAAGATTATTAAGCAGCACATTTGAGTTGTTGCTATTAGTTTAATATATTTTTTTGTATGGTTATCAAATTTTAATGACATAACAAAATTCTTGAGCTTTATATCATTGCAAAACGTTAATTTGTTTAATTTCTTCTTGCTTCTCTCTTTTTAATTACAGTGGAACATGTTGAAATAGAAAAAAGTTATAAACAATTTAAATCAATTAGAAGAAGATATCCAATAAATTTCAATATATATTTTCAAAGATTTTCATAACAATTCATAAAAATTGCTTCATAATTTACTTTAAATATCAAATACCAAAAATTTTCCTAATAAGAAGAATCTATTAACATGAAAATGCAAAAATTATATAGTTTAAAGATGTATTCCACTGTATAAACTAATACATTTGTTTACTTACACATACATTAAAATTAATGTAAAATCGTTAATACCCAACAAGCATTATCATTCACGGAAGTGGTAAAAAAAACATCGAGAAACTCATCGTAATCATCTAAGTATCTTTAAATTGTCTCCCTCTTATTTACACAAAATTAAACTAACTTTTAATTTCAACTGTAAATTAAATTTGAAATTATATTGAAATTTTTTAAATTAAAATGTCTGAGATTGCTTTCTATTTACGAAAATTCTATAGAAATTTAAAATTTTTAAATTTACTTTGGCAAAATTCATATTTATAAATATTTATAAAAAATTATCGAAATTCATCTTCTAAACAATCGAAATGTAGAATTGTGAATTGCAGATAATGTTAAAAATAAGCTAAACAATATTCTAGATGACACTAAGAAGTAACATTTTCATCATCCAAATGTTTGTAGGGAATTCATTGAAATTGTACATCATGCATGTATTGGTAAATGTATCGTTTGCTTGCACTTAAAGCATCATTGAATTTTGTTTCATTAAAGAAGAGAGAAAAATTAAATATTTGTATCATCATTGTCAGCAACATAACAACTTCATGTCGACCAAGCGATATATATCGTCAGTGCAAAATAAAAAAAACAGATTATAATTAAAATTTGGTATGAGTTATTATCACAAAGGTATAACATTTTCTACGATTTAAGTAAAAACTACTGAAATTAAATCAAATTTGTTCTACTTTCATTCGTCTAAGTTTTCTTTCGACATATTTTAATCTATTGAAATTATTTAAGATAATTTATATAAATTTCATGAGTTTTTTGCTATATTTAAAAAATTGGTTTAAGTAAACTCCTTAGAATTCCTCACATTCTTAGTATTACATACTTTTGCTTTTATGTTAACGATATATTTATCTAATAAAATGCACCCACATATACACTCATATTTTATGGTCTCTTACTATTATACTCGACTCATACTATTATACTCGCAAATATACATTTATATTTTCATAAATAAATAAAAATAATAAAAATCTAAAAGAAAAACTCTGAAAATATTAAAGAAAAAAACTTTTCAATTTTCTTACAGTCTTTCCAACAAACACACTAATACATATTTAAAGTTACAACCCAGTAGGAAATATCCAAATGCATTGCCTTTAAGAGGTCTTTGGAAAAAAACAGTTTACTAGCTGTCTTTATAAAGGTTAATTAAAGATTTATTGATTCAGATCTCAATTAATATAATATCCATTCTATTTTGTATTGTAAAGCAATTTAGAACTAAAAATCTCTCATGTTTACATTTTCATATTAACTTAAAATGTATACAAGTTTCGGTTAATATTACTTGATTACTTAATATACCTTTTAAGCAATCCTAAATATTATATTAACTGCTTCTGGAAACAATTCCGATTGATCTATCTGCTCTTCTAATCAAAAACTTTAGAAGGCTTCGATGCGAAAGCTAGAGAACAAGGTCTTTACCTTCAATGACACGACGTATAATAGAAGAAATAATAATGCAATGAAATTATGTGAGATGAGACATGTTAGAATGTCTGCTAAGCCCCTCTTTCCGATTAAAAAGAAAATACTACTTTTTACATATATAACAATTGCAAATATATACATATACATAAAAAGAATAAGTGTATATTCTATATTTTATATGCAACAGTTCAGTTGATATTTTGCTAGATTCCTCTTTTAAGAATAACAATCATGCTGTCCTGTTTGTATGAATTTATAATATGTATGTATGTGTATGTAAAATTATTACTGTCTGTGTGTCAACCTTGATAATCATAATATTATTATTATCTTGTACATATATATTTTTTGCATATTTTTTATCTTTTAAGAATCTGTTTACGACGAGAGTGCACCATAAGAGACCTTTTTGTTTATTTTTTTTATACTTTTATTTGTTTAAATATTTCTGTTTTTATAATGCTCTTGCATGTTGCTGTTACTGTGCTATATTACAATATATTGTTATTTACTTTTTATTTACATACATGTATGAATGACTCAATGAATGAATTTTGTTGCTGATGTACTTTATGGACCGACTACTCTTTATTATATTACTGTAGACTTCAAAATGGAAAACATGAAGCAGAGAGATAACATAAATAGTTAAGAAGATAATGAAAAACACATAAATATGTTAAACAAAAGAAACAACTACTAATATACTAATTATTTGTCCTATACGAGGATAAACTTAGGAATAAATAAGTAAAAACGTTAAATTCGGCTATGCCGACTCTTATATACCCTTCACTTAAGTTAGCTAACACAAAAAATCCTCAAAAATAGAGTATTTTGGCATTTATGAATGGAGTTCTGCTGAATTTAAATAGCCAAATTCTCGCAACCCTAAGGAATGATTTGATATACATATTGTATAGCTTTATGGTCGGGGGCTACTTAACAAGATATAGGCAAATTATTATACACTAATGGAAAGGCAATGATTTTGATCACATTATAACCCTACCAGGAATTGGATGATAATTTTCTCCACTTTTAATAAAATAATTTCTATAAGTCACTCAAATAAGCGAAGATGACAGTAAACAATTAATTTTACAATAACAAAAATAACAAAAATAAAATTGTTTTGATGACTAACAAAAATAAGTTATATTTAAAATTATTTTGATATTCTTGATTTCGGAGATGGTTTAAATTCTCTACCAACAAGATAGATCATGATTTTTATATTATTAGTAGTATACAAATCAGTCCAACTGTTGATAGAATTTATATACATAATATACATATATGGTCATTATATAAACACTTGTAATTGGTGCAATAAGCCCAAAATATTCACTCCAAAGCATCATCCAGTAGGTATTAGATCTGGGGCTCACTTTATCCCGAACGACATATTTTTTATCATAAGAAAACAGTGTCAAATAGGACTGTTTTTAACCAAAAGATATGTCGCTTCAATTGTAATGTCGATAGAAAATGTTGACTGGGAACTTTGCATGCTTTCATTTTCATTCGACACATTCGTTATCAATTTGTAAACATTTTGTATTAAATCAGCAATTATAATTTTCATATTGTGCACAGATGTGTTTATATACTACACTATTGACACCGTATTCGATCATTTTAGGCACGTTTGTGTGGTTTCCGCGTGTTGAAATGGTTGGCTTAATGTACAGAACTGGTTTAGCTTTCATTACATTAGCGATCATTTTTAACGCGTTGGTTGAAGAGGTAAAGGATTTCTCAGCTAACTTCTAATAACCTGCAATAAAACAGCACTGCAATTTTCTTTTAAAAGAAATTTTTCAGAAATTTTCTAAAAAAAAACAAGTTTTCAAGGAATTTTACAGCCAAATTTATTGTAATCGAAAATTTTATAAAACAATAAAAAAATACATTATTTATTTTTTATTAAAACCTAAGAATAATTTTCTTAATTTCTTTAATTATTGTTTTATCTTTATTTTTGGGGCATAATTAATGTTTAACAATGTTTTACATTGATTTACTTTTGTTTTCATTAAATTTTAACACAATTTTAGTTGAAAACAAAAGAAAACTTTTAATTTTAAAGAATTTGAACTTGAAAAAGAAAGAAATCCAATTAAAAAGGTTAGCGCGTTAATTTGTTAAAATTAAAAAGGCAAAAACAAAGTTAAATTGCGTTCATTTACAAATCCAATTAAATGTATTTTGTGTAATTGTTTGCACTTCATTAAATTGTTTGCTCTGGAACCTTTGGTAAAACAATATAAGAAGATTTTTCAAAGAATAAATTAAAAATAAAAATGAGAAACAAGAAACGTTTTTAAAAGTTTAGAATTTATAAAATTGAGTTCGATAGTTAAATTTTAAATAATTAAAATTTTCCACTTAAAAGTTTTTCCTTAGCCAACAAACATAAGAAACTGTACCCATAAGAAATGATTTTCATATTTTTATATCCTTTTTATATGCATCACTCTACCCTTTCTCTGTCTCTCTCTCACACTCTTTATCTTTAAAGTTTAATTTAACTCGTATATTTGTATATTTTTACACAATAAACTAAACAAAATTTTTTTCTTTTTAGTAGTTTTTTTTTTTCGTAATATTTTGCTGGCATTGTATTGTTGACTGTAACAATTGTTGTTGCGTTATGTTGCTACTTCAGTTGTTTAGTTCTAAGTAGTAACTATGTTGCCATTAAAAAGTTGCTTACAATATTATTATTATATTTATTTGTTGCTGCTGTTACCAACCCTATACATTTTATTCATTGTTTTCATTTTGTTGTTGTAGTTGTTATGTACGAATGTTTATTACTATTGTTGCAACTAATATGTTGTTGCAATTATATATGAGTGTCTGTTGATATTATTGTATTGTTAAAGCTGTTGTTGTTGTAGTAGTATTTGAGTTGTTGCGTTACTTCAACTGCCAAGTGGAAAATGCATTAATGTCACTTGTGGGAAAAATTGAGTTGCAAAACTTTTATTACATGAAATGTGTGCAGTGTGTAGCAATATTTTTTTTTTCTGTATTTCTTCTGCTAGAGAAAAAACTATACTATCAAGAATGAAATAAAAATACAAGTAAAATAAGTATGGGTATATGTATAACACACATATACACATTTAAAAAATTACAGTGGAATCAAGAAGATGTCAAATTTATCACAATGCTGCTCCATTGTGATAAATTTTTATATTAAAAAACATAAAATTGTTTGATAAATAAATCAAAATCGCTAAAATTCTCAAAACTTTTCTCAAATTGAAGAGAAATTTGAACAAATCTCTGTTTTTGAATCATCTACACTCTCTGATGTTTACTTTTCAATGACTGCACTGTAAAACATTTGCAGAATACAAACAACAATGCAATAACTTATAATAATGACACTTTGAAATCTCACTGTACATAAAGGGCACGTGTGTGTTTCATTTGCTATAACTTGCAACAAAATATTTTTTTCACAGAAATTTACATTAAAACTTTTCTCTTGCAATTTTTATAAAAAATAACGATTGCATGACAAATTTTTAAAATTAAGATAAAAAGTTTTAAGAAACAAAGGTTTTATTTTTAATATAAATACAAAAGTATTAAAATATTAATTTGTTAAGAAATTTTAATGGAAAATTAAACAAATAAATTGTGTAAAATGTATCAAATATTTACTTTAGTATTAATAACTTTAAAAAAGTGGAAATATTCCGATTAAAAAAAAAAAAAAATCATAACATTACACTTAAAATTGAAATGGAACCACCTGCATTTGATATATAAAATTCTTATATTTACATACCCTAGAAATAATATGCAAAACAAAACTTTATATAACAAATAAAACAAACGAAAAATAAAAGAACAAATAAATGTTACCAATGTCAGTCAGTCAGTCATTCAAACATTCCTTCATTCATATACACTCAGGTGGCAGCCAACAAAAACAGAAATAACAATAAGAGTCGATGTTGAAGAAACTTTATACAAGAGTATAACAATACGTGCAGATACATGTGTAAATATTGTTAGTATTTTTATTTCTTATTTTTCATGATTATTATTTTTTATATTTTTAATAAAACCAACACTCATAGAAATATAATGTATTACAAGTTTAAATATTTCAATGCTCATCATATATAAATATAAAAAAGAAACTTAATATGTATAAATATTAGGTAGCCTCAAAGTTTTTTTGAGAATAATAGATATAAATAAGCTTTTAAGCATTGTCTTAAAACGAATGAATATTTTACGTTCTGTGCACAAATAAATTTTTAAAATTTTCTGGAATGGTTGGTTGGTTTCCATGGTAGCTCACAAATTGCGTGAACTGTCAAGTAGAATCTATATGATTCCGTTTGGACTTAAACAAACAACTCGTTAGATGTTTTCTTTCTGAAGAACATTCGTATAAAAGTTAACTTTCTTACAAGTCTATATTGTAGGGTAAACCCAGTCTGCTTACATGCTTGTCTAACAGCCAGCCACCGGTTAGTATTAACAACAATATCGATATATTATTGCGGCTGTGGTTTAGGAGTTAAAAAATAAAACTCTGCAGGTTGTAGGAGACCAAGTTCTTTATGATTATTAGGATTTGAAAGGACGTGCTTTAGATGTTGTTTCTAATAACCCCAAGTGAAATATCAACTGTTTCTGTGCCGAAGATATTAAAAGAGCATCCAATTCTTACTAGTTCATCCGCCTGTTCATTACCAGTATGACTTATACGCGCACAAATCCTACTAAAATGAGTTTATCTATACTATTTTTATAACCATTATGAAAAATTGTGTTTGTCTCGTTTGAAGTTAATGCAAGCTAACGAAAGTTCTACGTTATTATTTCCATAAACATGTATTGTGGTATTTAAACTACTACTTCAATCCTTTAAGAATTTATAAATTTCACATTGTCTGTCTCTCCGTTTGGCTGTTGATTTTAGTGAGAATATGATTCAGAATTCATTTATTATATTAATTTTTTGCAAACCATACATTTCTATTTATAAACTACAATTTTATATGCCTTCAAGGCAAAATTTTACTCATTATTGTTATTATTGTTTTTACTTTTATTGTTTATAAAACACACTTGTATTAATATTTTGGTTCTCTATTTTGTTCTCGTTTCTTTTTTTTTTTCTTATATTTTTTTGCCACATTTACTTTTAATATGTTCTAAATTTCAGTACAAGTTAATATTTACTTCTTTAAGAACAAATTGTTTGCATGAATCTGTGTAACTGTATGCAGGATAATAACAAACATTTATTTCTCTCTACTCTCCCCCCCCCCCCTCTCTCTCTCTCTCTCTCTTTTGCACTTTTTAGTTAAAATTTTCAGTACTTCAAAACAATGACAAAGTGAATGGTGTGGAAATAATGCAAAATAGTGTAGTTTCAAATATATAAAAACGCCATAAAAGTAAAGAAAGACAAAAAAAAAAAAAAAAAAAAAACGCTTGAAAATTACGAAAAAGAAAATCTCATTAAGTGTGAACGGATATAAACATTAATTTCATTTTTTTGTTATTCTTCTCTCATTTAGAAACTTTTCTGCAGTTTACTGTAGTTTAGTTGTTACCGGAGCACAACAACAATTTTCATTTGTTACTATTCTTACATTTTTCGTTGTTCATTTTAAGTTAAATTTTCCAAGGTACATGTTGCAAGTGTTTATGCATTTTATAAGAACATTTAACTAGAGTACTGCATACATGGATGTCAGTGTATTGCAATTTTGTACTCATTTTCATTTTAAGGTGTTGTTTTGCGCCATTGGCATTATTTTTTTCATTGAAGCTTCAAATTTTTTGCAAAATTTTATATGTTCTACTTCCTTTTTTTTATAAATTTTTCTTACTTAACACACCTTAAGGAAATATGTATTACTTTTTGCAAATTATTATAAAACAATTTCCTCAACCTTATGAATTTTTTAAACATTTACTTACACTTATACATTTATATATTATTGTAACTTGAAGAAAAGGATTTATTTAAAAAAATATTTCAGCGTTTTTATTCTCTCAGTGATAAAGTGTAATAATATTTGGTAACACAGACGTACACAAATTAAATATATTTCATATTTATAAAGTCAATATTAAAAAAGAAAAAAGAACAACAACTTTTCTTTTCTACTTTTATTTTTGGAGCATTATATTTTATAAAATGTCATAATTATAGCTCTACCTAATGCTGAAAAATCTCTATTGAAAATATAATGATATTAGTGCCTAAACACACACTGGAATTTTGGATTCCGTTTTTTAAGAGAAACAAAATTTTGAACTCAATTTTCTAAAAATTTTCTGAAAGAAATAAAATTTTTATTAATAAATTGCCAGAATAAACAAGAACATTTTTTATTAAGAAAATGCCAGAAAACACAAGAACATTTTTTAAAAATTTTCTTAAAACTTTGAAAATTTGCGTAAATTTTATTAATATATAAAGATAATTTTCTAAAATAAATTTCAGAAAATTTCTTAAAGAAACAAAGTTCGATACCTACGTGTCGAAACAAAGTTTGAACACTATCTAAATTCTACATCGAAAGAAATAATATTTACATCGAAAGAAATAAATTTTACATTGGAAAACTATTTTATTCCAGTAATCTTATTCGATATAAAAATGATTAAATATTACGACATAATTACATTATGAGTTACATCAAGAATTTCAGATCAATTTTCAATAACATTTATGTTTTGTACTATCTTTCAGCTACTTGAGTGCCACAGAAGAAGGCATTTCCCAAATACTTACAGGAATGACCCGGCCAAGTTGTATCTAAATTTGATCTGAAATTCTTGATTTAGACGATTGTTTAAACTCTATACCAACAAGTAAAGATCATCATTTTACTCATCAACAATACTAAAAATAGAATTTAGATGTGTCGCTTCAGTTGAAATTGCGGTAGTAAATGTTGGCAGGAATTTTACAAATAAAGACCAATTAATGATTGTATTTGCTTGTAACAACTGCACGATACTTTAAAACTCTTAAACACTGCACCACACTTTTTATTTCTGCCCTTAAAAATATGTTAAAGAAAACTTTTAAATTGGAATTGGATTCTTAATTTTAAAAATATTTGATAATATTTAAAATTTCAGACTATGATGAATAATGTCGCTAGAAAATTCTACATAAAAAGTTGATGTAAAGGAAATATGAAATATAACAAAAATATTTAAAATTTTAAGATTTGCGTAATAATTTATGAAATTATATTTTCTCCATTTTCTCTTAACCAACCATCGATCACACAAAACAAGAAAACCACCACTCTCAGCCGGAGTGGGGTTAAACCAAATGATTTTCGTTTCAATTTTATTTTAACAAAATGAAAGAGTGTAAAAGTTTAAAAAAAATGCTATTTAACTGTCCGTTTGTTAAAAACCTGTCAAGTTCATTCATCCTTCATCATTTCTGCTTAATCAAATGTTTCATATCAGTTGGGCGTTAAAAAAAACACAACACATATAGCAACAACAATTTCCAAGGAAAAACATTGTTAACATTTTTTTTATTACAAAGTTAATTTTTTTCTTCATTTTATACAAGATAATATTGTAAAACAAATTCTATACTCTAGTGTTGTATAAAGAAATAAAGTAAAATAAAATAACAAAAAAATGATAATAATAGAAATAGTCAAGAAATGACAGTTTTATGGATGAAATATAACCAAAAAGAAAAAATGTAAAATGAAATAAAAAGATATAAAATAATCACTTGAAATCTTTTACTATGCGTATGTTAGTGGTTGTTTGGCTTTGGTTTGATGTAAAAATGTGCTAAAGAATTGATTTCATTTTATTTATTTACTTCATTGATTGAATTTATACAACGAGCAAACTTTTAAAATGCAAACAACTTTAATGCTTTTCTAGAGAAAAGATAAGAGATACTTTTTAGATATTTTCCATAGGATTAACAATTTCATAATAATAATAATATGAAAAGCATTTCGGAACTTGATTTAAATACGAACTGACATTGAGCCAATAATTGATTTCAAGTTCAATGGGTTTTGCCTAACAGTTAGTTGTTAGTTGAGTGAAAATTTGGGAGTGGATTTGAGAAATTAAGCTTTTTATCTAAGCAAAGTGGAAATTTTGTAAATAAGCCATAACCCTTTGTTGTACCTATTTATTTGATATAAATCTTAGGCACGAATGATTTAAAAAAAATAGAAATCCTTTTAAGGTAGATTATTAAGATTTATTTAGGGATTTATTGAGAAATGTCATCAAATTTATTTTGATTTTATACAATTGTCATTTTTTTTCTTAAAATGATTTTTAATAAAATTTCAACAAATGTAAACAAGGAAATTTTATTTTTTTCTTAAGGAAATTTTCATCGAATTTTCTTAAGGAAATTTTCATCAAATTTTCATAAGGAAAATTTCATCAAATTTTCTTAAGGAAATTTTCAAAAATTTTATAAAATTTCCCTTAAGTAAACATTTATAAAATTTTCTTTAAAAAAATTATAAAATTTTCCTTAAGAAATTATTATAAAATTTTCATCAAATGCTACTTGGGAAATTCTCAACAGAAATTTTCGAAAAAAAAAAACCATTTAAGTTTCATCCATATGAAATTTTCATCAAAATTTCTTTAGAAAATTTTCATTCAAATTTCTTTAGAAATTCTCATCAAAATTTCTTTAGAAAATGTTCTTCAAAACGTCTTTAGAAAATTTTCATCAAAATTTCTTTAGAAAAATTTCATCTAAATTTCTGTAGAAAAATTTCTTTTAAAAATGATCATCAAAACTTATTCAGAAAGTTTTCTTCTGAAAATTACCATCAAATATTCTTTACGAAATTTTCATTAGATTTTTATAAAAATTAAAAGAATAATAAAGAAAATTTTATCAAATTTTCTTTGAAAAAAATTTCAAATTGATCAAATTTAATCCGAACATTTTCGTAAAAATTACTTCAGAATAGTGTGTTCAAAATTTCTTTAGAACAAAATCAAAAACAAAAAAATTATATATAAAAAAAAATTAGAAAAAATATTTTATTTATATTTATCTTGTTTAAGAACATTTTTACAAAAATTTTTACTTCATGAAGTTGTAATTTTACCCAATTTCAGTGTTTTCGAAATTTGTATATCAAAATAAACTTCCTTTTACAAAAAAAAACTATTTTTATTTAATTTTTTTCTATTTGATCAAAAATTACGCTTATTAAATTTTTGCCAAATTAAATTAAAAACTCGCCGATATGGTCATAAAATTAAATATTATTATTATACTTTTATAAGCTTTTGTTGTTTAGTTTATTGTTCTTTTTACAAAAAAAAAAGCACGAACACATGTGGGTGTGTGCGTATGAATAATTTTTAATGTTTAACAAATTACAGACAAAACGACTCACAACAACACAAAAGTAATGAAACCCAAAGGTAACGACAAACAACAGAAGAAACAGACTTTCAGGTAATCAAATTTATAAATGACTTTCCTTAAAAAAAAAATAAATAACGTATTTCAAGTAACAAACGACAACAATGTAGACGACAGCCAACAAAAACAGCTGAAACAGAAGAAGAACAAAAAAGTCTTTATTAAGTAAATTTTTTAATGGCAACTCCCTTACAAATAATGTTACTTTCAAGCAACATCCAACCGAGACCCATATGAATAAATGTTGTTGAACACAAATAAAAAATCTATAAGAAACAAAGTTGACGTTTATAGCAACTAAACAATAGGAGCTAACTAGCGAGAACAAGAAGAAATTGTCCCAAACATTTAGAGGAATATATGAAGTAGATATAGAGACCACGTCTTATATATGTAGTACAAATGTTTGTTGCTTTCATTGTTATTATTTTCTTTTTTTTAACAAACCAATGAACCAAACCACACCTACACAAATTACTTAAAAAAAAACTACAAAAAATGCCAACTTACATTAAAAACCGGAGCCAACCCATCAAGAGACCGACGAACAAGACTTCCTTTTGTTCTTTTCTTTCCATGTATTAAACCATAAAAAATCATATAAATATACAATTTGACTCGCACACACATATACATACATACACATTTGTACTCTTAGCTACGAGCTTTAATTGAAAAACATAACAACAGTATGAATTTTTGCATATAACATATACCGAAAAAAATTTAACAATTAAACATTATATTTCACAAGCTCAGAATATTTAGCTAAATAATGAATTTAAAATTTTTCTAATTTGTTTGTTTTCAGTCCTTATTTCTCACATAACATTTTCCTAGATAATAGTAACTACAAACGTAAGTAAGTTTGCCACTCGTAAGTTTATTTGCTGCCACTATAATTTCTTTTATAACAAATGTAACCACTGATTCCAGTTTCACAAGTTGCACAAATTATTGTTGTTTTCTATGGAAATGTGCATGTACTTATATGACTGTGTACTTATATGAGTGTGTGTGTATAATACAAAAGTTCTGTTGCATGTTAAACAAAACGTATGTAAGAATAGATATGTATATGTTAGGGAAACATGTATATAAATATGAACATGTATGTAAATATGAATAAATGACCAAGTTTGTATATGTATTTGTGTGTTGGTATCTTTAACTTTATGTTTATGAAAACCGTATTATTACCCTTCAAGTTTCTTTTGTAAATGGGGTAAAAATAAATTTGCAGCTTATGTTTATGCACTTTTTACAACCAAAATGAAATTCTATTATATACTTGACTTGTTTTGTGGTTCCCGTTTTTTTTCCTTGCCTCCCGAAATAAAAAAAAAATAAGGAAAAACATTGTTGAAAGTTGGGTATATTTAGTAAGTTATTAAGTTGGCTCATTATATTTACAATAAATTTTTCTAAGAATTTTTTAAAGAGAATAACAAATGGACTTATTTAAGGTATTTTATAAAAACAACACAAGGGATTTATACTCTATAGAAAAATTAGTCGGAAATGGAAGTTGTAATACATTAACCCACTTGTAATGGATGCTGTACAGATATCTTAGTTTTAAGAGTTCTTATATATGTTAATTGGAAATATTTGATTATTTTTCGCAGATCATTAACTAACAAAGTTAACATATTACTTTTTTCAAATACACAAATTTTTTCTTAAAATTTAAAATTTTTCTTCAAATCAACAAACTTTTTTGTAGTCAAACATATTTTACAGTACAAAATGTACATTTAAAGAATATTGCAACATAAAAACAAGTTGGAACGCTATATTTGGATTACCCTTCATCTAAGTTGGCTAATACATATTTTCTGTGCTGCTACACATTTCATCAGCTTTCACGGAGAATATTTATTTTCTTTACAAAATTCTATAAATCGAAACAATTTTCAGTGAAAATAAAGTCTATACATTTTTTTTAATAAATTTCCAAATCCAAAAAAGTTTTAAGCGGAGGTGGTGTGTCTGTTTTAGTGAC
This sequence comes from Chrysomya rufifacies, assembly GCA_014858695.1. NCBI lineage: Eukaryota > Metazoa > Arthropoda > Insecta > Diptera > Calliphoridae > Chrysomya > Chrysomya rufifacies. The sequence continues at coordinate 4,212 of JACGTJ010014690.1, read as the reverse complement.
TTTTATTCGCTAAACATAAACAACATATACTAAGAGCTTAAAAGTCCAAAAATTTTAATTAGAGAAACGATTTATAAAAAATTTTACTTTTTGGTATATGGCTTCCAAATATGAGATGAGAAAATGCCTATTTCGTTCTTCGTTTTAAGTGATCGTATCCGGTAAAATGTTGAAGTGANNGTGATCATATCCGGTAAAATGTTGAATTGACAAATCTGGGATAACAAAATTTTGAACAATTTTATGGTTAACGACATACCGACCAACGAACAGATATACACAATTAGAATTTTTAGAATAAATATAGAACATATCTAGAAATTAAACAACGAAATGACAAACAGATAATATTTGTGTAAACATTAGAGTTACGAAATGAAAGCATTCTTTTACGAAAAAGAGACTCTTGCCACGAGACCATTTACCGAAATGTATCTTCTTGCATGTATAAAACAGTAAATTCATTTAAAAACATAAACATTATCTTTATTGTTGTTATTGCTGCTGCTGCTGTTGTTGTTAATATTGTTGTTCTTATTTATAGTTTTTTCGTCACGTTATTGTTGGTTGTAACACATAAACCACACAAAGAGAAAAATAAGAAAAAGGTCCTGCACTATTAACGTTAATAACCACAATGACAACAACAAAAACAGTAACAAAAACAATAATAAATAATACATTTACTATAATATTCTGTTTTTATTTTATAACATAAAACAGACAAATAAACAAACACACACCACCTAACAAACAAAATATATAAATATTTAACATCTACTACATTTAAACAGAAAAAAAACAATAACAACAAAATATTCATGCTTGTTTATTTTTTTGATATAACGATGAAAAAAAAAAAAGAAAATTAAAGAAGGACAAAACCAGAACCAAAACAAATAAACAAACTTGAAAATAAAAATAACACCAGAAGAAAGAAGAAGCACATAAAATTTCCCTGGTTCTTAACAATTTTTCATAAAATTTCAAGAGGGAGTGATAAGTGTAGTAAAGTTAGTTAAAGTAGTCAAAGAAAATTTTGCCAACTGAAAAATGTCACTAGAACAACCGAAAATAAAAGAAGAGGGTAAGAAAAATTGTAATAAATAAAAATAATAAACAATATAAATGAAGCCAAAAATGCCTTTAGCAGACACATTTCGCCACTTAACCATAGAAATAATAAAATATACAAAAACAAAATATAAAAAAAATATCTTGCAGTTGGATTTTAAGAGAAAAAAATCTATGGTTTATATCAAACAAAACTGAAGATAGAAATTGCTGTTAGCTCATTTGTGTGTGTATGTATTTTTCTTTGTGGCATATTGAAAACCTAAAATATACGGAAAATTGTCATTCAAAACATTATACAAATTATCATAAGACACACACAGTTAAGCACAAGAATGGCAAATACACACATACACTTATATATGTACACATAAACAAATTGTATTAAAATGTGAAACCGTATTTTTGCAAAAACAGAAAATTTTGCACAGTTTTACCATACAAACATTTTAAAAACAAAAAAGTTGACAATTTAAGAGAACAATCAAAAAAATCTTCTAGAACTTTCTGGTTAATGATAACATGAAAGTGTCTTCCTTGAATCTGCTAAAAACATTTCCCTTAGAAACAGTTTTTAACGCTGAAAACTGATTTTACTGATACCTTCCTTTTCAACAAATTTCCTTTTCTCTATAACTTGTTTTTGGACAGTAATGCAACAACAAATATTTGCTGGGTATATGAGGCATGTATGTGTGCGTTTTAGATTATGTAAAATAACATTTATCAACTATAATTTGTCTTCATAAAGCTTTAAATATGTATCTCAAAAGGGAATGTATGTTACATTTTACTCAAACTAAAAGTTCATTGTTTTCTATAAAATAACTTTAAGTTGTGTTTTTGCTTAACATCAATACGAAATCGTATAAAGGATATTAAAACCTATTTTGGGAATGTTAATATTTTTTAGTAAAATTAAAAAAAAAATTTGCTCCTACATTCGAAAGCTTTTAATTTTATAGAAAATATTTGCAACATTTTGATTTATAAAATGTTTTGTTAATACAGATGATTTGAAATTTTAATAAAAATTTGAAAATTTTTTTAATTTTTTTTTTTTTTAAGAAAATGTTTATAAAATTTTCTGCTTTTAGAACGTTTTAGTTAAAACTTTCTATTTATTATTTATTTTTTCCAAATTAGCAATATTATTACAATAATTACATTGAACATTTTTTATAGAATAAGTATCATTTGTATATTTTTCAATTTTTTTTTTCTAAAGAAATTAAAAGTTTTGGCTTTTTACTTATTTATTTTCTTTTTTTTAATTTCTTCTTAATAGAATTTTTTTTTTCATAAAATTTCTTTTAATATATTTTTTTTTAATTATTCTTCCTTCATAATTTAAAAAAAAATGGAAAATTATTTGTATTTATTTTTCAAAAGAAATGTTAATAAATTCCATCATAAATAAGAACAAAAAAAGTTAATTTTAAATTTTCTTTATTTATTCTAGATCTTACATTAGAACAGTGTTGCTCAAACAGCTAAAATATAAATTATGTGTGAAGTGTCTCACTCAAATGGGAATGAATTGTAGATATTAATGGAAATTGATTAAATTGTATTAAATGCAAAGTAATTGTTGATTTTACTGATATTTGATTGGATGACAGAGAAACTTTTAGAGAGATATACATTCGAATAATGTTACACGATTAAATTTAAAATTATTTAAAGATGTGTGATTATATTTTTAAAGTTTTTGCACAAGCTGAAACTCTGTCTACGAATAAGAATAAACACACGTATGTGCAAACATAATAACTTTACATTTAAAGAATTAACAAAAACAATACATTTATAAATACACATGTATATGTAAATGTATTTATAAAGGTTTACATGTACACATAAATATTATCATTAATGTTAATGTAATTGTTGTTGTCATTGCTTTATCCTGGAATCAAAATGGTATATTTTTAAAATTTTAAGTCTTAAATGTAAGCTAACAGAAAAATGGAGAAAAATACTCAAACAAAATAATACATAAACATATACTCATGCCATAAGTAAGTAGTAAGTAAGTATATGTGGGATTTATATATAAAAATAAATAACTGTATTTTTCTTAATACCTACACAACACTCTTCCCTGTTCTCCTCTCTATAATTGTAATGCTACGTTCTTACGTAAAATACTTTATATTTAATGTAAAATATTATTTTTAATAAATTACTTTTTTACTTTGAAGGAAAAACAAAACAAAAAATTGCAGATGAAAGAAAAACAGAACAACTTTATGAAAACATAAATATTTAGAATAAACACACAAAAAGATTTAAAATATTAAAATATTTCTTTTGTTATTTCAAGCTTTAATAATTTTTCTAAGAGATTTCAAATAGCTTTAAATAAAAGTAGTTATAATGACTATTTGGGTAAATGATATTACTATATACAAACAATGTAAATTATACATTTATTTATCTATTTTTGTATATAAAAATGAAAATTGTTTTAAGTACAAATATGGCGTTTTTTTTTTTTGTGTTTTTTTTGAAAAACAATTACTTAAATGAAAGTAATCCCAAAGGAATAAATAATAATAACAGTGGTTTTTATTTTTATCTTTTAACTATAGATATTTAAGTGGATAACATGTGTATATTAAATATAAATAACAATAATTCTGATAAACTATTTGTTTTGGTAAATTGGATTTGAATTATTAATAGGGTTCTTGGGAGAAGAAAATATAAAGAGTGACAAGTTAG
>JACGTJ010014660.1:0-26642 GCA_014858695.1 Chrysomya rufifacies | reverse complement strand
TTTTCTATTAGAAAATTTATCGAAAATTTTCTATTAGAAAATTTATCAAAAATTTTCTATTAGAAAATTTATCAAAAAATTTCTATTAGAAAATTTATAAAAAAATTTAATAATAATAATTAAAAATTTACCAAAAATTTTCTATTATTTTACGTAAATTGTCAAAATAAAAATTTCCATACAATGTTCTTTTCTTTAGAAATGAAATTTTATACTAAATTTGCTATAAGAATAAAATTGATCGTAAATATTCTATAAGAAGAAAATTTATTGTAAAATTTCTATAAAAAGAGCTTTTATCATAAATTTTCTATAAAAAGAAAATATGACGCAAAATTTAAAATAAAATGTAAATTTTCTATAAAAGGGAAATTAACAATAAATTTTCTATCGTAAAATAATTCTAAAGCTTTAAATTATATAAAATTGGTTAATTTTTATCAGTAGTTAAAAATGATTTTTATTAGTTTGTAACGAATCTTAAACAAAACAATCTCCTAGCATATTTAATTTTAATGTTCTATTTTAACATTTCAAATAAAGCTACAAACTCTTTTCAAATTGAAGACATTTTAAGAAATTTGCATAAAAATTAAGTAAACGGAATTCTAATAAAATAATAAAAAAAAACATATATAAACAAACTAATGGATGAGTCTTTAGAAAAATTAGCATACAACAAAGTGAATAATTAACGGTAAATTTACACGATCAAATGTCAAAAAGATTTCGATACAATATCAATGATTTAATAATAAGAAAAAAGCTTGCTCTTTTCAAGAAGAAAATAAATAAAGAGAATATTGAAAAAAAAAAGATAAAATTAAGTTCAAAATTTACCGGTTGAACTAATTAATCAATGACAATTAAAAGAAAAGTAAAGAATTTTGTTAAAATGTATTTTTGTTGTTTCAAATTTGCATTTCACTATTTTAAGTGTTAATTGCCTTAAAGCCATAATTTACCTAAATACTAACAATTTAAACTAAAAACCAATATTAATTTTGTTTTATTCTATAATTTCATAAATTATAATTTGCTTACACATTTACCACTATCTGTTCTTTTAAAGAATAAAAGAATATTTTTGGTCTTTTTTCCCCAACAAATTAACATAATTAACATAGAAAAGCACAAAAAACCATAAATGATTAAAGTCACTCAAATATTACTAATTATGTGATATGATAATTATGACCAACAAAAAAATTTAGTTAAAAAAAGAAAAACAAAGTTAAGATAATAATGAAGATAATCATAATAAACAACAAATGATAATGATGAGAAAAAGTTTTGATCCACCACTGACTGATGTTTGTCTACAGATATCATTCAATAGCTAAGCAAAACATCTGGAATGACTAAACAAATGAAAAAAAAAGAAATAGGTGAGAGACAAACTGTATTATTATTATATTCTTTTGGGGTTCTTAATTCTTTCCGTTTGAGGAAATGTCTAAGACCTACTTCTTTTTTTGTTTATACAAAGAAATTGTGAAAAAAAACTTCTGATTAAGTTGTAGAATTACAAATTAAGATTTCATATTTTTCTTTTTAGTTTTTTTTTGTAAGCATAAAGTTATTGAATTTTCTATTGTGTTGTAAGAAAGAAAAAAAAACGTTAGAATTTCTTAGTTTTAATTGATTATCTATGGGAAATTTGTTTATACTATTGACTAAAAGAGATTAAGGTCAATCTTAGATTACACGCATATATCTTTGGGAAGTATTTAAAAAATCTAGAAATTATTATTAGCAATTAATTACTAATTATTAATAACTGATAGGAGAGAAACTACTTAAAGAACAATTTAACTTATATATAGAAATTTGCATACACATATCATTAATATTTTGAAAATACACATTAATTTTAAACTTGTTAACTTTGTAGCTAATGAAGGTAAATGTAATTAACTTGGTTTCATTTCTAAATAAAATTTAGCAAGACAGAAAATTATTAAAAATATATTTCTGTTGAGGTCAAATTAAACAAAACTAAAAAAAACGGAAATTGATCAGATTTTTACAATTTTACAAAACTAATTTATTTTAATATTGAGATTCTAGTTGGGGCGTTTTAACTAATTTTAACAACCTCACTAGTCTAACGAGAAATAGGGAATAGATTTCAAATTATATGTTTCTATCAAGAATATAGATCCTTAGCAAATATACGCTAATCTGGTATGTTCAGAGTTAATGGTTTTAAATGAAATCTTATTTATGTATATAAATAATAACAAAAAAATATTGTCTGATATAATTATGGAGATAGTGACATATACACCGCCACCTCCCCTAATGTTTAAAGTATTAAAGATAATTCACACTCACACTCATAATCATTTTATTAATTTCAAAGTATGTCAAAAAGATGTACTTGCGTTGCATCTTTATCTCCTTCGTTAGCAAATAATATGCATTCATCGTCCTAGAAAGATATATGAATAAGTCCATCTGTCTATCCATTTGTCTCTTTAATGTATGTTTGGGATCAAGAGGCACAAATAGATTTGTACAATTCGCTTTGGCTTTCATTGACACAATTTGGTATAGAAAATCGATAAACAAGTAAAAAAAATGTTAAATGAATGCACCGACGTTGTATAGCAAATATAGATGCAATCGCTCTTGTTAACGCTCACCATATAAAGTACATTTCAGAAATCACATAGATTGTAAATAAAATTTTTATAACTTTTTCTAAAGATTAATACTGGGCCTTCTTCGATAGGAGTCTAGAAGTGTGGTCGACCAAAGATACAAAATTAATGCAACTTTTGCAATAAATTTGTTCCGCCTTCAAAGTATATAGTCTTTAATGTCAAAACAACCTGGAATCTCTGAATGCGTTCCATTAAAGAATCATTTAGTTTCAATAACAAATTTTTAACCGACAAATATCCTAAAATTTGCAGTATTTTACACAGTTTTCTTAAAATAGCCAGAAAAATTTAAATAATGTTTTAACTTCTAGATTATGAGTTTGGAGCCCCATAAAAGTTAATTCAGAAGCTTTAAAGTTAGAACAACTAAATTAATTTATGTAAATTAAATTCAAACTCATTAAAGAACTATATATAAAATATCCAGTCATTCCTAATCCACGTATTATTGTAATACAAAGAATTACGGGTAAGTTACACAATCAATTTCATTCTGAAAATTTTGAATGAAAAACTTCATTTCAAAACTATTTAGTTTTATTTAAAAAAAAATCCCAAAACGTTACAGAAATTTTTTAAAAATTAATATATTTTAATAACAACCCTAAATAAATGCATGTTGCACATGCAACAATTTTATATAAATATTATGATATAATTTTTGTTTTGAAAAACACCAACAGTTATGTAGTGGGTATAAAATTATAGTTAACATTTCTTTAATGGTGGGAACATATTTAAAATTTTTTAATTCACTACATAGACTGATGTGGCTTAATATTTAAAAAAAATCTTGAAATTGAAACAATAAAAACAACTGCTGCAAATTTGTTTAAATTTATTTAAAGTGGGAAATTTACAAACATTTTTCCAGCGGAAGTTTAAACACAGGTGTTTACAAAATTTATAATTTATTGTCATCGATGGCGTTTACACAAATTATAATCTTATGGAAAAATATGATAATTGAAATTAATTTTTAAATTATATTTTCGTGAGATATAATAATTTGAAACTATTTATGTTTTTGGTGTTTGGGAAATTTTATAATCTCTAGAGATAGGAAGACAACTAGTGAACATTGTTAACTAGATAAAATCACAAATGACATATTTGTGTAACTATGAGTTACATATTAAATTTATTTACACTTCTTTTTCTGTTCTATTTAGATGTTTTAGACATTTCTTCATTTGAATTAAATGTATGTTGACAAAGAAACATGATTTTTTGTTAGCATAGAAAAGAAAAGGGTATTGAAAAAGTAAATGTTTTCGGAAGGAACAAGAAAAAAATTAAATAATACAATCAAGATCAAATTCAATTACAATAAAAATTGGAACTGCGGATTAAGAGAAGTTAATTTGCTTTAAAATTTGATTTAACGATTTTTAAATAACTCAGACCTAAACATAACGGAACTAGAACTGAACTAGAAATGAACTGGAAGTGAACTAGAACTGAAATAGAACGGAACTTGGACTGATCTAGAACTGAACTAAAACTGAGCTAAAACTAGAAGGGGACTGAAATTGAACAAAAATCTGGTAATTTAATTTTTATTATTTCCTTTGTTGCTTAGTTTCAAACTAAATAATTTATTATTTATGTACTTTCAATGATTCAACAATCTCCTCGTATGTTCTCTAAGGTTGTTATTACCAAATTCTTGAAACACCCTTTTATAAAGAACATTTCCTAACACCTGTCAGTCATATAAACAGTCATTCTTTCTATTTGCCAGCACCGTATAATCATTATAAAGCAATGATATGTAATATTATTTTGTAGAAATAGCTTTGTAACCAAATAACTCACAGTAAAGGTCCGTTGGAGGTTTAATGAACCTTTCCGTTTTCCGTTTTAATTCTACTCTGCTGTTGTGTTTTTGTCTTTCTATTTGTACTTTGATGTTTAAAAGTTGTTGATTAAAGTTCTTTCTTATTTTAACCAACATATTCTATATAGTTATGTTTAAATAGGGAGATAAATTTTTAAAGCAACATGATTTTATTACACCATCATTTTATTGTTTTAATAACAACTAACATAAAAATAATTCTTGTTATATTTTTATGTGTTATTTTCTTTGTATTTATTTCATTATTTTAACATTAACCCAGAGTTTGTGTAATTACCATTTTTTTTTTTGTCGTAATAGACACCTTTTGCTTAGTATATAAATAAAAATAATAATTAAAAAAAAAATTGTTCTAACTTATTATGTACCAAACAACTATTAACTTTATAAGGGTTTTTGTTTGAAACAACTATTAACTTTTATTAGAGTTTTTGTTTGAAACAGTGGTTCATATAAAAACGCTTTTTTTCGAATTGGTATAATTCAAAGAAATCATTTCATAAGTGCTATTTAATAAAAAGCAGTTTCCGTTTTATTTTTGGAAATAAAATCAAGTTAATTACCTCAAATTGAATTAGTTTTATATTTTGTTTTATAATTTATTATAGAAAAATTATATCGTTCATAAATACCTTGTTCTGTAATAGTAATATTCCAAGTTTCATCAAATATTTCATAAAAAAATGATCTGTAAAATAAAATAAAATAGTCAGCAATTTCTTCGTTTAAATGTTCTTAGAAATATAAAATAAACAAAAATAAACAAAAAAAATTACACACTTCTGTGTTTATGTTTCATTGAGATAAAGTTGCTTCAAAACTTTCACAATAATTTTCAAAAAAAAATGATTAAAAGAAATACTTTTTTAATGTTAAAAACAATTACAAAATACTCCTACAACAATAACAACAAGAAAGGAAATGAAAAAATTTACTGATATTCACCTCACCTAGCAATAACAAACACATATACTAAAACCAATTTAAGCTCTTTAACTTCTTTTTTCCCCCAATTTACATATTCTCGCACCATTTCCGTCTTTCTATATTCTCTTAAAACTACAATAACACTACGTTGCACTATAATAACTAACGTACAAAATGCAAAAACAAAACACATTGTCTTAATAAGCAACAAAAGGAAAAACAATAACAAAATCAATAACACCATCCCTCTCTTTAACACACATTAACATAGATCTTTTATTTACCTTTTCTTTTTTGCAAATTGCCGCCAATTCCGTTTTCATTTTTTTTATTTTCTCTTAAAACAACAATAACAACAACTTGTTGCTCACTAATTTACATATGGAAAATTATAAAAAGGCCTCTATTTAAAACATAAATTAAACTATTAAAAAACACACTTTACATTAATATTTTTAGCACAAAATATAGAAAAACTATTACTGAACATTTTTATATAAATTTTATTAAGGAAACTTAATTATTAACCACTTAATTCTATACTTGAATAGGGAGCACTTGCACTTTTACAAAATATACGTTTGTTGCACTTGTAACTAAAACACTAACTGTTTTGTGATGGGGTGAGAATTATAAAGTGGAGAAATAATGTGTATAATTTAGGAGAGAAGATTTAAAGTTAGAGTTGCCGAATATTGGTATTCGTATAATTTTAGACTAATTCTAATTAAATAGTGTAAAACTGAAAAGTTTAAGAACTGAAGCAAAGAACTTTATTTATAAATAAGTTCAAATTCTAAGAAAAAGCGTTATAAAAGTTGACATAAATTGTTTTTTTGTGTAAACAAAAATTGAACATCATTTTTATAATAGAGATTTATTCTTGTGCACCTTTCAAAATTGTTACTAAAAATTTAACTGTAAGGGGGTATTTAAACGTCATTTCGAAAGAAATGACGAAGTTTTTTATTCATTAAATAATAATGAGAATAAGCAATTGAAATCTATTATTTTAAATTCGGAGGAGACAATCAATATCCATAACGCGGACCTAGTAGTTCGGAGGAGTATTGGTTTCTACCCATAGAGAAGAGCAAGCTCCTCAATTTTGTTATCAAGAAAAATTGCACTTCAGAGGAGGGTATTGGTTTCTACCTATAAAGAAGAGCAAGCTCCTCAATTTTGTTACCAAGAAAAATTATATGAGGCAGAATATGCGGCCACAAAATTCATTATTCTCTTGAATTCTTTTAACAACATTTCACGCTTATGATGGGCTTATTAGAGATGTAGAGCAATTTAAAATTGGCAGTAATCCTGCTTCAAAAGGAGTTGTATTGTTTGAAGAAAATGATTATCTGAATAAAGTTTGTACACAAAATGCATTTAATTTTTAATTATACAATTTTCCAAAAATTTAATAAAAATAATTATTGAAAAACTATTCAAAATCAATAAATTTTTAGAAGTAATACAAATAGAATAATGAAATTTCGTATAAAATTTTAATTATTTTTGTAGTATTTTAATGAAGGTTTTTATAAAAATCTATTTAATTTTTATAATTTGTTTGATTACATTTGTCATTATTAGTTGTTTTAAGAAATATATACATTAATTGTATAAAAAAATTAATAAAAAAAATATTGAAACTGCAGATTTTTTAAATTAAATTTACTATATAATATTTTCTGTTTCGTAAAGAACATTTTGGTTATTTGGGAAATTTTCTTAAAATTTTGTAGCTTTAGGGGTTTACAAAGATTTTTTTTTCTTTGAAAATTTTCGAAATTCTGCACTTGTAAATAAAATATAAACTATTTTGTGGTGGGGTGAAAATTTATAAATGGAGTATTACTGTAGGGAATGTAGGAGAGTACATTAGTGTTAGAGTTACCAATGCAAAAGTTATCCTAATACTATTTTTGAGATTAAACTGACAATGAAAATTATGATAATAATACAACGAATTAATAGATCTAAATAATTATTTTTATAACCTTCACTTATAGTGATAGTTTGTCATTCCGTTTGTAATTGGTTTTCGTTTAAGAAGGCCCCCGACCATAAAACAATACAATATACATATATATAAAACCATTACTTAGGGTCGCGAAAATTTTGCTATATAAATACGGCAGAATCCATTGTAAATTTCCACTACTTTACTACGTACTACGGAATTGGATCCGTAGTGTGGTTTTTTTATAATTTAGGTTTTTTAATTTTTTAAATCAGTTAATAAACAGCCAAGTTATTGTCAAAAAACTATTAAATTTTGTTTTATTTATTGGTTATCGTTTATGAAGGCCGACCATAAAACTATACAATATGTATATCAAACCATTCCATCGCGAAAATTCTGCTATATAAATTCGGCAGAATCCATTTATAAAAAAAACAGTTATTTTTGAATATTTCAACTATTTTTGTACGTACTGCGGACTGTGCATTTTTTATAATTTTGGTTTTTTGATTTTTTTTTATCAGTTAATAAATAGTCTAGTTATTGTTAAAAAACTATTAAATTTTATTTTATTTATAATAGTGGTTTTTGTTTTGCCAATAAAAACCACACAAACACACAAGCTGTTATAAAAAATAGAGACTTCACTATTTCACTAAAAATTTTATTGAATTTTGAAGGATTTTTCTGTGCAAGATATTACCGGATTCGACCATCCGAAATGGGTAACGAAATAGGCTATATTTGGAGGTTTGTGTTACGTGAAAAAGTGAAAATTCGGCATAGCCTAATATAGCCTTCTTAGTTTTCTTTTTAATAGTTTCATAGAAAAATCTTATTGAAATTTCACAATGACAGAAATGAGGTTTTAACTTTATCATCTTACATGGCTATTATAGGTAGCTGTCCAAATAAGTTTATATCGCTACTTTCGCTCTTCTATAAACAACATAGAATACAGATAAATTTACTCGAACAATAGTAAAGTATGGTTAATAAAAAAAAAAAATTATTCTATAAACCATACATTTTAAAAAAGTTATAAAAATATACATTATTAAAATTAATTAAATGTCGGTATATTCCTTAATATATGTACCTACATATATTTCTTTCAATTGTTCAACCAACCATCCTCCACCCCCTCCACAACAAAACATAACAAACAAACGCATTAACTCAATCAATAACACAATAAACAATAAAAGGGAAAAAAGTAACAAAATCTTAGTTAATACAATCCCTCTCTTTAACACTCAAACATTCATACACTTCTTTTATTTACCTTTTTCTTTGCAAATTGCCGCCAATTCCGGTTTCACTCTTTTTCTTTTTTTTTATTTTCTCTAAAAAACAACAATAACAACACACTAATTTACATATTACAAAAAATGTAAAAGACACTTTTTTAATTACAAATTTAACTAATAAAAACCATACTTTATTTAAATATTTTTAGCACAAAATATAGCTAAACTTTAGCTGAACACTTTTATATAAATTTTATTAAGGAAACTTTAACCACTTAATTTAACACTTTAACTAGGAACACTTGCACTTTTATGAAATACACGTTTATTGCACTTGTTGCTAAAATCATAACTATTTTGTGGTGGGGTGAGAATTTTGTAAGTGAAGTATTGTTGTGGAGAATGTAGGAGAGTAGATTAAAATTTAGAGTTGCCAATGCCAAAATGATTCTTATATTGTTTTTAGGATAGTTTGTTTTTTAACTAATTCTAATTGATGTCTGCATAGTTGAATAGTAAAAGAGTTGTATCAAAAATATATTTTTCACAAATAGTCCTAAAATTTTGTTTTAAGATATTCCTAATCATAATAAAATTTGTCATAGAGATAAGAAATTTTTGAGTTAAATTTTAGGTACTCAGGTTCCTGGATGAGCAAGAGGAAGGTGTCTGTCTTGGCAAGTATACAAGTTTTTTTTTGCAAAAATACAGTTATGATTTCATTGTAAAACGTTAGAAATTTCTTCTATTTAAAGAAATATTTTGGGAAAGAAAATACTGGCATCCTTATTTGACCAATTGAAAAAAATTTAAATATTAATCTTAATACTAAATGCAAATAAGTGCAAAAATAAAATAGATCAGTGACTATATAAGAATTTTCAAAATTTAAAATTAAATACGTTCGGAACAAATTGTTAAATTTAAAAAATCTTTTGTTACGGGATTGAAATTTTGTGAGTTTTATTACCTAATTTTAGGTATCAATTTATACTAGAATATTGAAATTGTATTAAAACTTTTTGAAACATTTGAAAGTTATTTTTACAGTATTGTATTTTTAACATGTTACCAAAAATAGAAAATCTAATGATTGCGTAATGTTGATAATAAAAAAACCACAATTTTTTTATTTTCAGTTCCGGTATCTTAAAACTCTTAAGGATTTTTAATGAATAAAATAAATACAGGACTTGATTTGCTCTAACACGATGCTGTAAGATTTTCAAAAATATATTTACATATAAATAAAAATTTCATAAATTCAATTAAATTTTTTATTCAAATTCATCACTTGTATATAGAATTCACCTTAGCACATAATTTCATTATAACCGAAAAAAGCTACCTTATTCTCATTTTCTTTAATAAAACAAACAAACAATCACAAAAATAAAAATCTCAAGATAAATAACAATACAACCAACAAAACCATTCAATACGCAGGAGACAAATTCTTTTGAAAAATCATCAAGAATCATTATCAATGGCTGATAGCCGCGAAAGAATACGAGGACCTTCTCGAGATGGTCGAGAATTTCTTACAAGTCCTCGTCAGGTATTAAGACGTTTAATGTTACTGTCCGAAGGTCGTCAATATCGTGAAGCTGCTGGTGTTGTGGGACGTTTAGGTCCCTCGGTATTGAGATCAGTTATTGCTGAATTGCCCATAGATTTGTTATTGGAACATTTGCCTCACAGTGCTTATTTGTTGGAGTCGTTTTTCTCGAGGTAATAAAAATAAGCTAAAAAACGTAGATTTTTGATAGTTAGTTTTTTACTAAGTTTTTTAAGTATTGGAGTATAATGAGCAAATATTTGATTTCTCAATTCTCCAGATTAATTGCCGTCAATCCATCTCCCAAACCCGATGTACCTGTTGAAGCAGTACTCTGGCAACTTGTAAGATTATTTTCAAATCCTCATGATGCTGGTCTAAAGCAACGATGTTCGAAACTCTTACAATCTCTAGTGCAATATGAACCAAATTTAAGACATACCATCAGAGAAACTCGTAAATCTTTCAATGATGCAGTACAAGGCTTAGGAATTCATGGTCTAACTACAGATTCCTCTGGTCAATTGATTTCTCTACATATAGCTTTAAAAACAGAACTACAAAGACATGTAGACACCTATAAAGTTGCACTCCACAAATTAGAGGAATTAAGTATGATAACTGTTAATCAAGATCCTGCACATTCCTCCCATCAACGTCTCTTGGGCATTAGTTATGGTGATATACAACAGAGACTTATCGATAATAAAACTCTGCTAACAATACTCGATAAACCAGCATTAAAACAATTAACTAGTCTTATAGAAAATCTAGCACAAAGAGTAGAAAACGATAAAGAAGTTCTTAAAGCAGTGGGTCAAGTAAAACGTATGGATATGCAAGCAAATTTGGACAAAAGGCCAGCAGCAGGTTTACTTATGAATTTTGCACGAGGTTGTGAACTTGTTTTACAAATGATGGGTCCGGAAAGTATAACAGGATCTCCAACAAATAATAGTGGTATGGGTTCTCCCAATGGCAGTAGTTGCTCAGATGGTTATCATTCAGATGATTCAGCTAATGAAGAAATCAGGTAAAGATTTTTGTAGTTTCAATTTAAAACGCCTCCAATTTTAAATTTCTTTTTATTTTTATTTAAATTTAAATGTGCGTCACATTTGACTAACAACACCTAAACGCTTTCGCTTGTTAACTTTTTTGTTTTTTTTTTTTTCTTTCTAATTTCTACTTAAAAGTTTCAATTGTTAAATAGTTATTATAAGTGATTTTATTTTATATTTAGTTTTATAAATCACTTTTTTCATTTCTCTTTATTAGCGGCATGGTTTCACAGTATCGTTTATTGTATTTAGAAAATAGGACAGATACTTTGGAGGCATTGGACAGTATGCCTCAGCTGAAACACGTTCATAATTTGAAAGCGAAAATTTTATTCTCAATTATAGTGGTAAGTTGTTAATGCTGCCTTTTTTAATTTTATTTGAGTAATTTGTCTGTAAAAAAGTATAATTATGTATGTTAAATTGTTTTAAGCTGGATAGTGTTAAAATGAATAATAAATGTTAATGATATATTTGGGGATTTTAAAATTATAGGCAAAATTAAATATATAGTGTACGTGTGCAAATAATAATCATGATAGTTTAGTGAGATTTATGTGTTTTTACCCAAGCATTTACTATCCTAAAAGTCGCTTCAAGTTGTTACTGAGAGTCTAATTTTCTATCATTTTCTGTTCTTTAGGGTGTCGCCGTTCGGGAAGAAACGTGCCTCGTTTCAATAGTTTTTTAATGACACCCTATAGTGCACTTTTTGAATGTCGATTTATTGATATTTAGAAGTTTTAAAATGGAAATAAGGAGAATAACCAAAATCGTTTATTTATCTCTAATAAAACTGTACTCTGTGATTAGAAATTGTTATTTATTTAAAATAAAACAACTAATGCTAATTCTATATATTTTTATGGATATATATACTTACAACATATTTGTTAATGTTTAACTTGGAACAATATTGTTAATTATTACTTTTTTTAAAATAACACTAAAAACATAACTTATATACAATTCACTGAGTAAGAGAATTATAATCTCTTTGTCTTGTTTTTGCTCTCAAATGTAAGCTATCATTCTAGAATTGATTTTTAGATCAAAAGTAAATACTAATTGATTTGTTATTGTAAATTTGAGAGTGTTTTATATATAACATAACAATGTTACTAAATGGACACTTTTTCGATTGTTTTATCACCAACAATCATCGACCCTGCCTGTCAGAGTAACAAATTATTAAAAATTTCTTATTTGATATGTTTTTCATTTTTCCTTTTATTTATTTCAATAAAAATATGGGAATTTCAAAAATATCCGTGCATTTTGTTTTAATAGTAAATTTATTAAATGATTGTCTATATAATGAAGAGTTGGAGCAAAAATTCTCCAAATCTGTGATAACCCAAATAAAAAATAAAATCAATTTTAATTCCAAGGCTATTTTTCGGGATCTCAAAAAAAAAAATGTGGAGAATCGAAAATTACTGAAATACCCGGGAAAAATAAACTAGATATATGAAAATCTCTTGTACTCATTAAAATTGTATAAATTTAAAATTTTTAACCTCTGAACATAAAATATAAGGCATATAAATTAAATAATTAATTATATATCATTACAATTAAAAAATAAATACTTTAAAACTTTTGCTTTCTTTTGATTGTAATCTTTTTAGCAAAATTTTTATTAACTTTCGTTTTCTTAAAATAAAAATATCTTTAAACCATTTCATTACAATTTAGACAACAAAACAAGTTTTATGTTATATTCAATAAATTTCAATGATAAAGCATCTTATTAAAGTCTTGAATTTCTATACAAAAAAAATATATACTTCTGGAGGCAATATGCAAAATTTTATAAAATAACAAAAGATGTTGATAAAAAATCATTGACAGACATTAAATTCAAGTTAGTTAAATAAATTACTATAATATTAACAAATCGAAATTGTTAAAACATAAATAAAGTAATCAAGCAAATATTGTAACTATTTTTAGCTTTCATTCCGTTTGTGTCATGGTCTGCGTGAACGTAAGGTTATGGAAGTAAGACGCACCTTAAATTGCCCTTTAGACAGTACAAATGAAATAACATTGTCTTTGGATCGTTCCATAAGACAACATTTACATGAAACCATCGATACATTTCCCCTAGGAGAAATCGAAAGATCTGTTTTTAATCAGGTATAATTGTATAATAAATAAAAAAGAAATTACAAATATATTTCATATTATTAAATTTTATAATTCATATTCTTTTAAGGTTCTTTCTACATTACATGAATATCCTTGTTTGGAATCTTGTCCTCCCTTGGTACATTTTGTTAGTGCTTGTGCACGTTTAGCCTGGAAAATGGTTAATCAAAAGGTGCCCTATTATTTGGATAATGATTTCAATTTGGGTAAGTTTTCCTATAGACCTTATAGTTTATATAATTTAAAATTTAATAATTATTTTATCCACCAGGCTTCCTGCGTCCCGAAAAACATGAGCGACATGCTTTGGCTGATCGACGTTCAGATTTAATACGTGCCTTTCTTTGGCCCGCTCTTATGCAAAATAACCATTGTGTTTTTAAGGCTATAGTAACTACTTGAAAGATTTTTGAAAATTTTATACTCATTTAATTTTTAATCTTTTGTAAATATTTATTATTACTTAATTATGTAACTAAATAAAAAATTACTATATTTAAAGTGTAAAGTAAAATATTTTCTTGTAAATGTATTTTCGTTTAAGATATCATTTTTTATGTGAGATCTTTTACATCTGAGTTTTTGTTTTCACAATTTATGGCTGCATATATATATATATTTTTTATATAAATATCCATCTTAACCTATAATGGGTCTTAATACTAAACTTAAAGTACATTGTTTATTGGTACATTGTAAAATGTTATGTTTATAAAATTCTATAATATCATTTGGTGTATTGAAATATTTTTCATTAGCCTTTTCCTGACCTATGGCATACAGTTCTTTACCCTCAATTTGACGTATGAATAAATGAAAGAATTCTTTTTCAGCATAAATACTGACAATGTATTTGATGGATATATCCTGAAATTGTATAAGAAAATGTTGAATTTATCTATTATATGGAAAAAAATGATTATTTAATTTACCATTTCTTTATAGGGTCTTACTAAACAGGTGCCATCTTCTTGTCCCATTAATAAGTCTTCAGCTGTGGCTCGATCAATAATACGGTAATAAGGTTCCGTCTCAATTTTTCGCTTTTCGATTTGTAAATAATTAGCATCTATGTCGTCTGAAATAAAAAATAAATTTCATAGTGGGAAATTCGGAATTAAATTTAATTATTTAGTTCTTCTTTGCATTTTGGGATTGTGTTAACGAATTTTATAATAAAATTCGTTTTTCGGATTAAAATTTTGTTCTTTGGTTTTTTAATTCGGTTCAATCACATAATCGCAAAAAAAAATATTTTTTCGATTGTGGTCGTGAGAAGAATAAAAAAGAATAATTCGCAAATCATTCGCAGCCTGTGCGTAGAAGGTTTGGTTTTATTTAGAAAAACATTATTTCGCGTGTGCATTTATTTGTATGTATACGTGTTGTATGCAAAAATATGTATGTTTGTATCATTTTGTGTGTACAAAATGATACAAACATACACATTTATATTTATTAAACACATGCTACTAGTCACCCAAACGAATCATTCCGAACGGTTCGTTAACAGAATAATATTTATATTTTTTGTTCTACGAATTTTATTTATTTGAACGAATAAAAAAATAAAATTCTAAAAATAAAGTTGGTAAAAAAGTTACCGATTATGTTCTTTGGCCGAATCAAATTTTTGAACGAATTGAAAAACGAACGGAACTTCCTACTATGATAAATTTAGATTATTTTTTAAACATTTCCATACAACGACTTTTTAAGTAAATCAAGTAAGATTATGTAAGAGTGGGCGGTAAAACTAGAGAGAAGTATATGTTCCAAATTTTACCTTTCTAGCTCTTCCAAAATTTACCTTCGTATCACTTCTATCATATTTTCACAGAAAGACAGATGAACGGAAATAACAAGGTTGACTTAGAATCTTACCAGAATATATTTTATTTTTATGTGCCCGGCGATATTTTTTTTATTTTTTATTTTTTATTTTTCGCAGTGACTAATTTGGAACACGTTCTAGAATTATAGTGATATTAGAAGAAACGAAATACTATCTATTTTTTAAGGAACGATTCATTACTATTGTTCGACCTATCCTCAGGTTCATAGATAATAAATAGATAATAATTACAATTTCTTAAATCGACCAAATTTTGATCAATTTGAATTATCTAGACAATACTGATCTGTTTGAATATCTACACAACACTGAATTCAAATATTAACAAAATAGTTTGAAAACAATTTTGTAAAATAAATTCCCCTATATAGAAACTGTGTTATTTTGAAGCATTAGGATATCAATTAAGATAATTTTTAAAAAGAACCAAGAATTGACCCTTTTAATATCTAAGGGGTGAAAATACAAAATTTTGATAGGATCTTTACAGTACTATATATCTCCTAAAGTTACGAATTTGTTTCCTTCATTACCCAAATTATAGATGTATGATTAATCCACAATAAAATTGAACAAAAGTTTTTAAAAAAATTAAGAACTTTTAGATATAAAGTCCGCTAATTAGTTTCTGACACCTATAATTTCCAAATTTACCTTACTTAAGGAGATCCAATGTTAATTAATATTCTTATAGAACTTTTATTTTATACAATACAATAGTTTTTATTTGTTTAAATTGTATCATATGCAAATCTACACTTTTCCTTATTTTACACTCAGAAATATTGATACAGAATAATCAAATTTCTTTTAAACTAGACGTGTTCAGAACACCCTCTTCTTACACGAATCATGTTTTTATACCTAACAACAAAAAATGATAGTATGTTGGGTTTATCATTCCGTTTGTAACAAGTTAAAATATTCGTTTACATATACATTCTGTGTCCTATGAAAATCAGAATCAGTTCAAAAGCATTTTATTGTATAAAATGTAATCAACTTAAAAAAGGAGTAAACAAGTAAGAAAGTTATATTCAGCTTGGCCGAATCTTTAATACCCACCATCAAAATATAATAACTTTTTTTTGAATATTCTTCCTTCTATTTAACAGTCAGTTTCAAATTTCATCTTTGTACGTTCTTCTATATCATATTTATGGCGAAATATGCTTAAAAAGGTATATTTTTATGAAAATGGGCGGGTCACGCCCATGTTACAAATAGAATGACAACACCCATTAAAAACATGAACACAAAAATCAAGAGTTACCCTCACTTTTAAATTTGTTTCTTACATCGGACGACATTTATGAGAATATGTTCGATTTTGTACAATAATAAAATAGGCGTGTATTTTTTTTTCCACTTTTTAATGTTATATAGAATCCGTTAATGTTGAGTGTCAGAGATTCGACCAAGCCGAATATAATCTTACATGTTTTAACTTAATAATTTCTCTCTATACTACAACGCTCTCAAAACTTACCCACTATGACATAATCATGTTGTTGTATTCTAGATGTTTGCTGAACTTCAGTTGTATTCAATGTTAAACCACCGCTTTCGACCGGATCATATTCACCATCATCATCTGATAAATTTCTCATTTGTTTATGTTTATAACAATTACAGCAATAACAACAGATACGTTTAGTATCAGAATACGAGCAGGTATTGGTAAGATTTGAAAAGAATCGAGCGAATAAATTATGTAAAACAGTCCAATAAACACGTATCGACCAGCACATTGCGATCAAACGCTCAGTAACAAAACGTACTCGTTTCAAACACAAGAACAAAAACAAAAAAAAAAAGAAATACGTAAAAACGCGAAAAAAAGTTGTTTAACAATTAGTTTATTTTATTGAATTTTTTAAATTCCAACTTAAATTGTTCACCAAAAAAAAAATGATTGTTTTATATTGCTATTAGTCGCTACTAATATTTATAAAATGTTTATGAATTTTTATTGTTGTTTTTGTTATAATTAATAAATTAATTGCAAATATGAATTTAACGCGTCTGGACATGTCTACGTTATGGTGTCTTAATGAATACTAAAAAATAAATAAAAACAAATATAATTTGAATTCCCTGCTACATTTTAATAATGATGTTAATGATGATGATATCTGAGTTAAAATTGTGTATATTTCTTCTATTTTTGTTTTTAAATATTATGAATATGTTTTATCATTACTATAATTAATGATCATTAAGCTGATATTTAATATTTTAAATTATCTAGAAGAGATTAAAAATTGTAATGGATTTTTATTTTGTTGTAATTATTTGTACAAACTAAAACAATTAAAAACAATAATAAATATATGACAACAATATGTCACAGTCTCGCGGTTTTTTTTCAGAAATGCAGTCAAGTGTTGATAACCACAGATCTTTGAGGTATTAATTGTTGCTGTGACATTAATTTCTAAGAAATTTAATCAATAAGTTTTATTGAAAGTTGATATATAGGATATGTACCTAGATTACAGAACAAAATCAAAACAAAGCACTAAGCTTATTTTTTATATCTGTGTTCAAATTCAATAATAACGAGGCTTTCAAACAGATAGTAGGGTTAGATAGTCTTAGATGAATAGGTTATTATTTTTTTATTCATTAAAAAGCGCCTTAAAAAATGTGGCATTTAAATAATGTATATAATTATTTTTATTTAAATCGAAGATTTTTACAAAATACTTGAGGATTTGAGATTTCGTACAATATTCAGTCTTTTTTAACATTTGGTACTTACTCGGTTATGCTTTTTATAGCTTTTAATTCTCCGCTTTCTTTGGTCTTTCTTAGTTTAGGTGATACAAGATAAATGATTTTCCCCATTTTTTTATCGTTTTTTTTAACCCATAAACATTCCAATTTCTTATCGTTCTAATTTACAAACCCTTGAGAAAGCCCTTTCTAGTTTTTAAGAACCTTTCTTCAATGAAATTATAAAAAAATTGCAAAACAAAAACAATTATTATGAATAAAATAATAATAACTCGACTATTTACTAACCGGTTAAAAAAATTAAAATACCAAAATTGTAAAAAAAAAAAATCATGCTATAGATTTATGTAGATTCTAATTCCGTAATATGTATAGAAATAGTCTAAATATTCAAAAATATTAAAAAATAACGGTTTTTTGAAGATATCTGCGCCATTTATGAATGGATTCTGGCGAATTTAAATAACAAAATTCTTGCGACCCTAACGAATGATTTGACATATATATTGTACAAACGACATACCAACTGACGGACGGACATGCATATTTCGAATTTATAGTTTGTCAGATCAAAAATGTAGAAATTACAAATGGAATGACAAACTTATATATACCCTTTCACTATAAGCGAAACGTATAAGGTATGTAAACAAAAAGATTCCATTGTATAGAGGTCATGACCACTTTCTATTAGCTCCGTCTTATACTAAAATAATAATCTGTGACAAATTTCATCCAGATATCTACAAAATTACGAACTTACCCATATAATTAAATATATTTTTTGCATGGGGCCTAAGTGATAAATTCAGCCAATTGAAGTAAAATTAGGAACATAACTCAAGATCAGTAATATGCGCAAAATTTTATTTTATTGAAAGCAAATTTAATCGAAATTATTAAACCAGGAGGAACTTTATTTGGGAGCTAGGAAAAAGTAGATATTTTCGATAGACATTGTTAAATAGACTTAGCAATGGATTCTGAGTCAAATAGTATACTTTAAACGGAATGGAATAGATCGATCTGTACACCTTAAATGGACCTTGCTTCCTACATCAGCTAATTCTTTAAATATTCTGCTTTAAAAATAATCAAGCTTGGTTTAAAAATCATGTGTCATAATATATTTTCCATATTCATTTATATTTTCTTATTCTAAGTTTTGGTATCTATAACTAATTGTAATTGAATCTTGTTGTTTTTTTGTAATGAATTACAAACAACTCCTTCCGGATTATAAAACTTTTCTCAGACTTTTTATTTCTCGCATCCATATCTACTAGTCGGCAAAAATATTTTCACTTCTTTAAAACAAATTATATGCATCAAATGGAAGGTAAATAAATAAATTATTTCTCTGCCGACCATTGTCAATATGATTTCTCTTCACACATGTGTGCCTTTTTGTTGCTGTATAATGTCTCATTTTCACTGTCATGTAAATTCAGTAATAATTCATTTCTATAGTAGTTTCTGTTGCAGTTGTTGATTTTGTGGTTATGTTGTTGTAGTCTACTCATATGGAGACTTGTTGGTGCCAATTGTAATTTAATTCATTCATTATAATTTTTAGATACATATGTTTATAAAGTTTTTTTTAATAAACATCACTGATCATTATACTAACACATGGTATGTAATAATGAGTATGACTAAAGCTGCGGTTCTAGTAAATGACCTTGAGAAAACGTTGATCTTAAAGTATTTAGTTAAACAAATATATCTGTTTAAAATTTAACTTAAAAATGTATTTACTTCAATTTTACATTTATAGTTTTGAAAAACGCGCTTTTTGAAAAACGTATTTTGTATAAGATTTTATGGTAACTATTTTACTTTATGAGATTTCTGCAATTTTTTAATTGATATGAGAATCATAATTGATACGATTTATATCACTACATGCATGTTGATTACGATATATAATAAATATAATAAATTTATCAATTTTATAATGCAGTGTAAATAATGGTATGAAAATTGCATTTATAACTTAATTTTTTAAATTCATAATTCAATTCAGTTTTTTTTTAGTAATATTGAAGTGACGGATTATATTTCCAAATAATTTGTATATAAAATTCTAATAAGCAGTTTTCGGTAAAAATACTTTTGAGACACTTCTATAATGCTAAAATTAAAATTAAAATTGTATATTCTAATATACAATCGTTTCCATAAATACATATATAATTAGTATATTAGATGGTTGTTTTAATAATCAATTCAGAGAACTAAATGATTCAAAACATTTTTTATTCAAATTTTTAATGCTACTTAAAAATATTTAAACGTATAACTTGTTGAAACACTTTAAAATTAACGTAGTATTGGTAACGCGATTCATTGCCACTTAGAGCTGCCAACCTATAGTGAACATTAAATGCCGATGAAAAGGATAGCTCAACTTTGAGTTCTGGCTACCGTAGTACCAGTGTTGCCGGTTGTTTATTATACATTAAACTTTTGTAAATATATAAAATTACAAAGAAATTTATAATAGTTTTCTATAGCATATTTAAAAATCTATAGAAATTTAAATGGTGACGTCAATTGCACATGGAGTATGATCGCAAATCAATAATACAGCACCATCAAGTTCCATTCTTATTGCAATTTATTATCTTACAATAATAAATCATTAATAAGTTGTAAAAAGTATTTTTCTTTTTTTTACATTGACAAATAATATCCTGGTTCTGAATTAATTACGTCATTTGGATTGTTTACCGTTTTTATGATATAATTTTCTTTAATAATAAATAATGCGAATATTTTAGTTTTAATAATTAGTCAATTTTGTACTAATAGCATAATAGTTACTGATGCTAAAGTTATTATCAACAGTTATGTTTGCTGGGAAAGTTGTTTATGTTTTGTTGTAGTTCTTCATCAAAAAAGTTAGGTTATATAAATACATTTATAAAATTTTCTGTGAAAATTTCAGCTGTCGGGTGAAAATTTTTTATAAGGATGCAAAAATTGCAAACGATATCATAAAATAAAAATTTTATCTATAAATAAGTGTTGAATTAAGTATTATTTCTACTAAATAAATATTAAAAAGTAGAAAATAAGCAGTGAAAAAGCCAAATAAAAAAATAGAAAAATGTTTGATTGAATGTGTTCAAATGCGGAAGACGAAAATGTTTTTTATTAACTTTTTAATGAGACTGTGCAAAATCGATTAAATATACTAGTTTCTTTTTGAAGTAATAAAATAGTGACAAATATTACAAACAAAATGCTGGAAAAATCTGATCATGTAGCTCTGACACTACCGACCGTCAGTGTCGCAGGTCTTGAAGACACATCCAACATTAACACCAATTTACCCAGTTCACGTAAAAGTTTAAGACGTGTAAGTTATTTATTTTTTTAGTGTTTATAGTTTTTATTATTTATATTTTGGCTATATTATACTGTAGTACTGGAATCAACTACCTCGCTGTCAACGCAATCTCATCATTTTAGGCATCTCTGCCATGTGTATTACTTTACTTTTCCTACTACCGTCCGACCAACTGGATATTAATAGTAAAGAATCATTAACCGGTGGTGTTTTACCCTATCAACCTGATACTAATGAAAAATTACCACTTGGTTCTATCATTCGCAATAATTATTCAAACGAGGGCAACCAAGTAGCCGCTGGTAATGATAATAGAAATGTTTTTCCTTATGCCGATACTGATAATAATGCTCAAAATGGTCAAGAGGTAAGTTTATCAATGAATGGATTTTAATTTTGTTTGGTTATTAATAGGTAAACAAATATTAAAATATCATTTCACACCTATGTTTTTTATCAGTTGTTGTGTATTTTCGGTAATACATGTCAGTTTTTAATTATAAATATTCTTATCGCATTTTAAGTGTCAAGTATTGATTTAGAATATCGTTGCCTAAAATGCAAGTGGCTCTTTTTAACATTAGTAACATGTCAAGATTCCGCAAACCATCGTCTTTTTCACTTTTGAGCGAAAAAACTAACCTATTACCATTTTATTAGATACAAAAGAAAGATATATTGGATTAAGAAAATAAATATTAAAATCAATTTAAACAATGTGTCTTTTGAATTTGTACATTCACGCCCAATAAACCAATAATTTTGCACAAATATTGACAAAAAATCGTTAATTTTACTCGACCAAGTAGAACATTACTTATTCTTTTCTTCTTTACCATTTCTTTGTACTTAACGATATTATTTTCAACTATTTACTCACAAAAAAAAAACTATATAGGGTAGGTCAGTCGTTCTTAAAATAATCTTAGGAATAACTAGTATTTGTTAAATTAAATGACATTGAATCAAACATACGATAATGTTCAACACATTGTTAATATTTGAAAAATAATATTATGCAAAAAGTACGTTTGTAGCTGATAAAAACTATGTAGTATAGGTCAGTAACTAATTGGTAAACCACAGGTATTTCGTGAATAAAAAACAAATACTATGTGTATAATTATCAAAATTTAAAGGTTCCTATTAAATATAATACAACTTTTTCTCTTTTTAAATTTGATTTATTTTAATACAGTAGGCTTTATGATCTTTTTTATACATAAGTAGAGTAGTTTATACAATTTTTATAACTAAAATTATGATTAATACTATTTTTCCTTTAGCAAAATGGCATCCAACAAAAACATCAACTTCTGCAAAACGATCTACAAGTTGAAGATGTTGTAAATTTACCACAAACACAAAGAAATCAAAATAATTTAGCTCAAAATAAAATTAATGCTCAAAATTTAGATGAATCCTATGGTAAAGTTAAAATACAAACCATTATTGACAATGATTTAAATGTCAATACACAAAATGTTAAAGCAAGTAATGCACATTCAAATAATGTTGAAGATGATCGTCAAGCCATAGAAGCAGCCATACAAGATCCACTTACCTTACCCGGTACAAATGGTATAAGTATAGAAGAATTTTTAGGACGTATTGATCTTAAACATTTACCAACAAAACAACATTTTCATGGAGCCCGCAATGAAAAACAAGAGGCAGTAGTAAATGCTTTTAAACATTCATGGAACGGTTATAAGAAATATGCCTGGGGTCATGATAATTTAAAACCCATATCAGAATCTTCACATGATTGGTTTGGTTTAGGATTGACTTTAATTGATTCTTTGGATACTATTTATATAATGGGATTGGAAGATGGTAAGTTTGTTAAAGTAAAAAATTATTTAAGTGCTTTTTATTATTTGTTATTATAGAATTTAAGGAAGCCCGTAATTGGGTTAGTGAAAATTTGAATTTTGACGTCAATCGTGATGTTAATTTATTCGAAGTTACCATACGCGTTTTGGGTGGCCTATTATCAGCCTATCATTTAAGTGCTGACAAAGTATTTCTACAAAAATCGGTTAGTTTTCGTTGAAAGAGCTTTGCAATTTATTTTTGCTTTATATTGAAATGTGTTTGCTTTTTAGATTGAATTAGGCAATCGCTTACTGCCATGTTTCTTATCTCCCTCTGGTATACCCTATTCTGATGTTAATTTAGCTGCTTTATCTGCTCATGCACCAAAATGGTCACCCGATAGCTCAACTAGTGAAGTAACCACCATACAATTGGAATTTAGAGATTTAAGTAGAATTACAAATGTTACATTATATGAAAGTGTAAGTAAAAAGAAATTATGTTTAATTTTTATTATTATTTAATTTTTTATATCTTTATATTAAAAATCTTATTTTACTTTCTTTTAAATTTTAGGTTTCTCATCGTGTCAATGAAAAAGTTCATGCTTTAGAAAAAAATAATGGTTTAGTACCAATTTTCATTAACGCCAATACTGGTACATTTAGAAACTATGCTACTATATCTTTGGGTGCCAGAGGTGATTCCTATTATGAATATCTTTTAAAACAATGGATACAAACTGGTCATAAGGAAAATGATTTGTAAGTGTTTTGAAAATTTCTTTTTATATTTATTTTTTTTATAGTTGATTGGAAAATTTTAGTTTATTTGATCTTAATGAATTTTATATTGGATTTACATTACACGTTGTCCGTCTGAGCATGAAATTAAAAGGAACAATTAAATAAAATTTAATGTTACCAAAATTCATCTGCCGATATTTTATCACTTTTTAAACATAAATCCCACGTTATTATTCTTACTTTTCCAATATTATGTCAATGTTTTTAATATATATTAAGTTAAATTGGAGTTATAAATTGCAATATAATGAGATGAATTTATTGCGAAAACGTTCCCGTTCAAAAGCGAACTAACCCATAATTTTGGTAAATCAGAAGAACATCTGGTTTTCGATATTATAAATACTTCTTTGATCAACGAAATTATTCATTGAATCATATGTTTAAATTACGTCATATTTCAAGATTCTGATTCCTTAATTGAAATGAGTAAATTGTTAAGATCTACATTTTAAAATAAATAAAAGAATCCCACTTTTTGGTTACGTT
The DNA here is from genome assembly GCA_014858695.1 of Chrysomya rufifacies. NCBI lineage: Eukaryota > Metazoa > Arthropoda > Insecta > Diptera > Calliphoridae > Chrysomya > Chrysomya rufifacies. Next base: position 2,134 of record JACGTJ010014660.1, on the reverse strand, counting down.
ACTTAAATTAGATTTTTAAATCCTCTCTACAAATAATGTTTTTATAAATCGATGTTAGAATTAAGTATAAACTCCATTATTCACGTCTAAAATAGACACATATGAAGTATGTTCCTAAATAGTAATAGTGCGGTTTATTTTTATGGAATTTTGGGGTATTTTCTTATAGAACCTAGACCCAAGCTATTTATTATTATCTGATCTACTAAGAAACACATAATCCTTAAAAACATATTAAATACACTGCAATCAATTGATAATTCTAAGAACTGTAAACAAAATTTTCCTCTCAAAAATATTCAGTCGGTCTGTATCGACTTTTCGAAATTTAAACAACCATTTAAAAATCAAAACACCCACTTAAAAACTCAGCCTTGTAACGGACTATATACGAGCCATTGATGGCGTATTTTCACAACTATTACGACGAACTCCGAAAGAAAATCATGTTTATATTGGCGAACTTATTAACGGCAAAGAATTTAAACCAAAAATGGATCATTTAACTTGTTATCTGCCGGGTACATTACTTTTGGGTCATCACTTTGGAATGCCAGACTCTCATTTGTTATTGGCACGAGATTTATTGGAAACTTGCTATCAAACTTATATGAAACAACCGACACAATTAGCACCAGAAATATCTTACTTTGCTGTGGGTGAACATGAAGAATTGGATATTTATGTTAAACCTAATGATGCTCATAATCTATTAAGACCAGAATTTGTGGAAAGCTTATATTACTTCTATGCATTAACCGGTAATCGAACATATCAGGAAATGGGTTGGAATATATTCCAGGCATTTGAGAAATACACTAAAGTAACACACGGTTATAGTTCGATAGGTAATGTTAAGAATATTTTTAATACTAGACTACGAGATATGATGGAAAGTTTTTGGTTGGGTGAAACTCTTAAATATTTCTATTTACTATTTAGTGATAGTCCCAAAGAAATTGATTTAGAAAAATGGATTTTCAATACAGAAGCCCATCCTTTACCTATTAGAAAAAATTAAAATCATATATAAATAAGAAAAAGAAAAAACACTTTGTGTAAGAGTCTGAATTTCGAATGAAACAAAAACACTTTCGATAATTGTAAATACGCGTATAATATTTAAATTAGTTTACTTAAATATTGTAATTGAAAAAAAGAAAACCGGAGTGTATATGTTTTGTGGTCTGTGTACAAAAGTGCTGTGCATTAGAAAAGAAAACAATTTTTTTTTAAATTTCTTTTATTAATTATAATAATTTATTATTACTTAATACTAAAGAAAACATATTACACAAAATACAATGAAATATAAAATATTAATTGTATAATTAAATATTATTTTAATAATATGTACATTAAATTAAAATTTTACATTTCATTGCATTTTCAATTGTAATTATATTTAAGTTAATAGTGTTTGTAGTTCGATATGTATTTTTTTAGTATAAAAGATAATATTTAAAAACAAGCAAGCGTTAAGCCAAATAGCTAAAGATATATCATAAAATCTCACCTTCAAAATGATATTTTCTTTTTTCTCTCTTAAATAATAATGATAAAAAACAAACGAATATATAACATAAATAATTAAAACTATAATGAATTTTAAGCAATATTTATATACAAAAATATTTCAATACTTATTTAAGAATAATTTTATTTAATCAAATTATGATATTGCAAATATTTATCTCTATTCTATATGTTTAAAATACGTGTGCATTTAATGTGTTTTTTGTTAAATTCAATTTATCTAAATTTTAGTTTTTGTTTTTTTACATTTTTTTTTTTGTTTTTAATTAATAATTCTGTGGACTTTTGACCAAACAACTTAGTTTGTGATTAAATAATTTTCAGATTTTTTAATGAGAAAATTGGCATAAATTAAAATTTATAATTGAAATAATCCTGTTTTGTCAAGTCGACAGAATTAATTTCTTTGAAATTTCGAAATATGAAATTTTTTTCATCGCATAATCATCACCATACATTTTTAGATTTATTTAGTTCAATTTAGTTGGGAAATTTGTTGAAAAATCAAATAAATAGAAGCACAATATTAAAAAGCGATAAAAGATTATTAAAAGAAATATTATACAAAAATTATATTATAATTAAAATATTAACAATC
>JACGTJ010014655.1:0-13980 GCA_014858695.1 Chrysomya rufifacies | reverse complement strand
TCTTATTTGTTATTCTCACTTAATATTCCCAATTATATTTTCCCCTCCAACATGTGTACAAATACTGAATGAGAATAAATATCACACTAATAAAATTTATTTATTTAATTTTTTACATTGAAATATATTTTGATTAAATTCATTTATTTCACTCTTCTAGAGGCACTCTCTCTCAATCTCTTTTAGTTATTTCGAAATATTATTGCCACATAAATAAAAAATTAATAATGCAAAATAATAAAGAAGAATATCTTGTATTAAAATTAAATTTTTAATTAAAATAAACAAAATAAACAAAAATTAAGCAAATATTTTTATTGTTCAAAAAAATTTTTTAGTTACTGAAAAGAAAAAGAAACACAAGGGTAACACTGTGCCCCTTTAAAATCCGTAAATCATATGCAATGAATTGAATAGTAAATTGCATTATTTATTCAGTTCGCAATATAAAAAAAGAGTACACAATATGATTATAATCAAAAATGGACTAAACTCAGCGGCAGTAGTAGTGAATTAAAGGTTTACATAGAGTGTCCGAAGAGGTGGAGGAGGAGAGCAGTAGGAGGGTACAACGTTGTTGTTTTTATTTGTAAATATAAATTCATATTCTATCATATCACAAAAAAAGAAAGAAAAAACACAAATTATTGGTATGTGCTAGTGTACTATTTGACATTTAATGAATTTCTTTAGCGAAAACAAAAACTATTTGTTTTCTTTATACATGTATATATATGTGCATATATCTTTCATTCCTAACTATTTCTTATCTTTTTTTCAGTTTATTTAAAATTTCCAAAAAAAAAAATATAATAACCTACCTTACAATATACATCACAAAAATTAACATTTATAGTGGCCGGATATCAAGAAATGACCGACAGCATGAGTGTCCTTAATATTAAACAGGAAATACAAGATTCTGGTTCAAATCTTAATATCACCTGTTATAGTCCTTCAACTACAACACCCAACACAAATAGTAGTAGCAGTAATAATAATACTACTAATAACAATCGTCGTAATAGTGGCTCAAATAGTGGTGGTACTAATGGTATGAAATCTTCTCCCTCCGTTTCACCTGAACGTCAAATGTGTAGTTCCACCACTACTTTAAGTCTTAATAGTAATGGTTCTCTTAATGCAAACGAAGAAGGTGGAGGAGGTGGCAGTGGTGGTGGTGGTGGTGGTGGCTCATCGGCTAATCAAGGTTCAAATCCTAGTCAAAGTTCCAGTTCGGGTAATTCTATACGTGATGAATTGAGACGTTTATGTTTGGTATGTGGAGATGTGGCGTCAGGTTTTCATTATGGTGTTGCCAGTTGTGAAGCATGTAAAGCATTTTTTAAACGTACTATACAGGGTAATATAGAATATACCTGTCCGGCTAATAACGAATGCGAGATCAATAAGAGACGAAGGAAAGCTTGCCAGGCTTGTCGTTTTCAAAAGTGTTTGTTAATGGGAATGTTAAAGGTGAGTAGGTGTTTTGTTTTTACTATTATTTTTTAATTTAATTGTTGTTGTAGGGGAATTATGTTTTCTGAGGTTTACTAAAAATTTATTAATTCAAAGTTTTTTAAAAAAATTTTAAAAAAATTTTCAAAAATTTTAACGAAAACAAAAATAAATAAAATTTTAATTTTTATACAAATTTCAAAAATATTGGAAAATTTTCAAAATTTTAGAAATATTCAACATTTTACAAAAAAAAATATTCAAAGTTTTACATAATTTCAAAATTTTATATAAATTTCAAGCTTTAAAAAAATTTTCTAAATTTGGAAAAAATTTTATAAAAAAATTCAACATTTTATAAAAAATTTAAAAATAATACAAATTTGAAAAATTCAAATATTTTGTATAAAACTTAAAAAATAAATTGAAAATTTCAAAACTTTAAAAATTTTATAAAATTTTTATAAAATTTAAAAATTAATTTATTTTTTAAATATTTTTTTAAAAATAAGAATTTATAAAGCTTTTATTAAATTCTTATATATTTTCAACTTTTTATTTATTCGTACAACTTGTCTGTCTTTTCAGGAGGGCGTTCGTCTTGATCGAGTCCGAGGCGGTCGTCAAAAGTATCGACGCAATCCCGTCTCCAATTCATATCAAACTATGCAATTACTTTATCAATCAAGTATAACATCACTAAGTGATGTTAAAATTCTCGATGCTCTCAGCAATAATGAACCTGATTTACTTACCGTAAAATCGGTACAAACAAACAATACAACCGCAAGTTCCTCATCATCTTTGCAGGACGATGAAATTGCCACCAGCAACTCGTCGCCAACAAATGTGAAACATGAACATCAGCACAATATAATAACGAACTGTAACAGTTCAGCCGAAAATGGAGAAATATCACCACCCTCAACGCCCACATCTTCAACGGCGGCAAGTTCTAATACAGCCTCCACAACTTGCATTTTTCAATTGAATTCTTCGCCCACCAACAATAATAGTGATGCCCATGATATTTTGGGTACTCTCAGTAATCTATACGATATTGAATTGGTTAATGTTATTGGTTGGGCTAAAAGTATTCCCGGTTTTGTTGAATTACAATTAAGTGATCAAATGAATTTATTACAAGTAACATGGCCAGAAATATTAACGTTACAACTTATTTTTCGTTCTCTGCCGTTTAATGGTAAATTATGTTTTGCCTCTGATTTGTGGATGGATGAATTGTTGGCAAAAGAATGTGGCTATACGGAATTCTATTATCATTGTTTACAAGTGGCCCAACGTTTAGAACGCATTTCGGTAAGACGTGAAGAATATTATCTACTTAAAGCATTGATTTTAACAAATTGCGATATCAATTTGGATGATCAATCTTCATTAAGGGCATTTCGTGATTCCATATTAAATTCTCTCAACGATGTTGTCTATTTGTTAAGACACAGTTCAGCTGTATCGCATCAACAACAATTGTTACTCTTACTGCCTGCCCTTAGACAAGCCGATAGTATATTAAGAACATTTTGGCGTAATGTTAATGCCAAAGGCACAGTTAGTTTAAAGAAATTATTTGCCGAAATGTTAGAACCTGTATCACGGTGAGGTTTAACAATAATACGCTCTTAGCATTTTTGGTTGATTTAAAAAGCAAAATAATTAAAATAAACATTTTTTTGTTTAAAATCTAAGAAATACAGATACACTTACATACATACATAAATAATTGTATACATAATATAATTTGTTGAATTTTAGTTATTATTCTTATTATAATTAATTAAATTAACTTAAATTGATGTGTGAATTTATTTGTTATAAGCTAAACAAAAAAACACTTAGTTGAAATTCAGAAGAAAAAAAAAAATAACTTACAAATATAAAAGCAAGTTTAAGTACTAAAATGTCAGTGCTTTAGTTTACCTCAAGTTGTTTAAATAATTGTTTTTTTTTTTAATTTTATTCAAATTTTAACTTTAATATTTAAAAACCTAAATGACCAAAGAATTTGATTTTGAATTTAATTTTATATATGCAATTTTTTGGTTTCTTTTTATTTTTAATTTAATAATAGACTTTTAACAAAAAAAGCTCATAAAACCTAAAGAAATAAATAATTTTTTTTTAGACATTTTATTAAATATTACAAAATAAACAATTGAAATCATTGTAAGTTATTTTTTTATACATATATTATGTATAAATATGTAAATATAATGTAAATTTTTAATAATTAAAAAAACATAAAGTGGTTTTAATCGAAAAATGTTTTAAGGTAATACCGAGGTTTTTGAAAATGTTTGAGTAATTTCGCCATTTATACAAGCAACCAATGTGGCATAGTGTCAATATAACAAAGTTTCTGGGAGTTGAAATTGTGTCTAAGGGAAGACAATTTTCGTGAACAATAAACACAATACAACTGGCAATAAAAAAGTTTGCTTTTGCACATGAGATGCCTTCCTGATTAATGTTATAATTATCCCAGGAGTTTGTACATGAGCAACTAATTAGCTACATACTGATATCCTTACGATTTTGGCTATCGTGGTTAGGCCTTATAATTTACTCTTAAAGAGATATTTATTTTTTAGCTGGAAGATTGGAAATTCGATTAGATTAAGATGTTCGCATTCAGTGACATCACCATTAGATGTCACTGGATGTAAACATCTTCATTCATTGTGTTCTCTTTAAAAAGAGAAAAAAAGAGTTAAGAAGTAACTTTAATCAACAAATTAAGAAAAATTGATTCTCATTATTATGTACTAAAAGCAACGTTTATTCTAGCACAAAACCTTTAACGAATCTCTGCTCCCTGATGCCACAAAGTTCGTCTAGAAAGTGACACACAAAACATTTCTTTCTATGTTGCTTGCAAGTAAGGACAATGAGACAAAATATACCCTTTTTCATATAACCCGCAAAATTCAATAATTTCGAAGAAACTACTAAAAAATCATAAATTCTAATTTCCATACTAATTTTAGTGTTACTATACAGCTTTGTTTTTAATATGATTTTTGCCTTAATCCTTGATTTCAAATAAGAAACATAACCTTAAAAGAAACAAATTTTGTACATTTTGCTATACTGAAAAAGAATAAACGGACAAGAGTAAAAAATATTTTTTTGATACTTTTCTGAGATCCCATTAACTTTGTAACAAAGACGGTTGAAATTAGATTTATATTTTTGGAAATTCAGAAGTTTAAATCGGGCTTTATTTTGTTCCATTGTTGATGTTTTTATATTTTAAGGAGCTAAATTGTGAAACGCTTTAGAAATCAAATAAGAAAAGTGTGATAATAAAAGTACTTAAAGTCAAAAAGTACCAAAAAAGCTAAAATATACCAAAAAATTGTCCAAAAAGGTTGAAAAGTACACAAAATTTAAAGAGTACCAAAAACATATTATATTAAACAAAAGAAATGCAAAAAGTACCAAAAATTGCAAAAAGCACAACAATTTTTATAAATACGCTATAATGTTTATATATTTTCGATATTATATAATAGATTAGTAGGGCTAATCTACTATTAATCTTTTCCAAATTAGCTCACTATTCAAATATTGTATATTGTATATTTTCTGTAAAAATTTACTTGACCTTCCCATATATCAAAATTATTTTATGAATTTAGATTAGTCAAAGATAATTAAATGAAATTTGACAATAGTTCTAAAACAAGAAAGAGTACTTTAGTCGGTTAGCTCGACCTTGCATAAAGTGGTGTAGGGTATTATCTAGCATAAAGTGGTGTAGGGTATTGTCTTCATCACTTTAAGCAAGTTAAAATAATGGATTATTCGATTGCGACAAATAATTCCCAAAATATTATAACAAGCTTTACAATGACAGGCAGCCATCCAGCCGGACGGACATTTTTAATCGACTGTGAAAGTGTTTCTGAGTTAAACGATATTTTACTTAAAGGTGGGTATTCGAAATTTGTTCTCTATATTACATTCGTAAAAAAACACAATATACTCACTTCACCTAAGATGGTGTTGTGTATAAAAAATGTCCATTTTCTCTGCCTAAATTAAACACTTTAATAATTACAGAAATAAAATGTTAAAGAAATTTATACAAAATATTTCTTTTGCCTTTGAAATAAATAACAAAACATGTTAATTTTATAAATTTTAAAAATTTTGTGTCTTTTATATTTTATTTCATCCAAAATAGTTTTTTTCTTTTAAAAAGATTTAGCTTAATTTAAAAAAAAAATTCTTATAATTATAGAAATTTATGTAAGGAAAATAACTTATGTATATGTATGTATTAGTAAGTATTAACAAAAATATGTTTTTAGCTTTTAACTTAAACTATAAAGTGTGTTGTTATTTAGGCGTGTAGGGTGGGAGTGCATTTTGCACAATTTTTGCACATTGTTAAAATAATTTATATAAAATACCTAAGACATGAAGTAATTTCAAATTACAACATAATTTCAATTATAAAAAAAAAACAAAACTAAACTAGTTTTACTAACACAATTAAATATATTATTTACAAAAAAACATAGTAACAAACAAAGACTAGATTCAATATATAATAATGATTCTAATTATACGTTATTTTTCTTACTTAACAAGATTCTTAGTTGTTAAATTTAATAAAAATTTTATCGTGCTGGAAGAAAAAAAGAATTAGTAATCTCTACTTAGCTAAGTACAAAATAATATTTCTTTCATTTTATTTACTTAACTTATATACTTGCTACTTAATGCCAAAACAAAAACAAAATAAATAAAAAAAAAAGAAAAATCCTAACACTAATCATTACCCGGATCAAAATGAAAACGAATTTGTGAACGTTGTAAGTCTCTGGATTCAAAATATTTTTTTGAATTTTTAGCATAACGATCAGAACGTTCCAATTCTTTGCGAAAATAATCAATGGTCTTTAATAGACCTTCTTTTAAAGGCACCTTTGGTTCCCAATTTAAATATTTCTTAGCTCTTGCAATATCCGGTTTACGTCTTTGTGGATCATCTTCCATCGCTTGAGTTTGTTTCACCTCACTTTGTCCACCCACCAATTCCTTAATAATAACAGCAAATTCTTCTATACTATGCTCAACAGGATTACCAAGATTAATGGGTTGTGTGTAATTGGAAGCCATTAAGGCTATAAGGCCATCAACTAAATCGGATACATATTGAAAAGATCTAGTTTGTTTGCCATTACCATAAACGGTAATCGTTTCATTGCGTAAAGCTTGTAAAATGAAATTTGAAACAACACGACCATCGTTCATATGCATGCGTGGACCAAATGTATTGAATATGCGGGCAACACGTACTTGTACCTTTTCCTATGTGCAAACAAAGTGAATAAAAGACAAAATAAACAAGTTTTAGTTGTTAGCAGAAAACAAAAAATTGTAGCATTTTTTTTTTTAGCTATTTTTAATTTTTTAAATGTAGAATTGTTAAAAATTTTTATTGCTTCTTTTATCTTATATTTTTATACTATATTTTTATAATTTACTTTAAAAAAAGTGTCTTTTTATTTTTGTGATAATATAGGTAGTTATTATTTACATTTACATGCACTTAAGTTATTAGAGATTTGTGGTTTTGATAAGAAATTATTTTCTACAAAAAGGAAATACTATGAATATAAACAAAAGTTGCTTTACATTATTTCAAATAATTATTAGCTGCTGGAAATTGAACACTTTCCAAACTGCCACCAATTTTTTTTTTTCGAAATTTCACAATTTACGAAAATTGGCGGCTCTTAATGATGACAATATTTGAATATTTCGTTCATAACAATTGTTTAATGTTGAAGGTTATTTGAAAGTCATTGTATATTTGCTGAAGATTTTGCCTAAACAACATATTTTTAATTTATTTTCGATTTCCAATTTATTAAACTAATGCAGAGATCTTGTTACTGTTTAGAAATCAAACTATTATTTAATTATTTTGAAAATTTTTTTAATTCATTATTAAACATATTTGTTAGATTTTGTTCGAAAAGTCGAATATAAGTTTCAAATTTTTATTGTTTTTAATGTTATCCTAATATTTCTATAATAATATTCAACATTAAATTAAAAATAAAAGTTTTATATAGAAATTATTTAATTTTTAAGAAAATCGTATCACAACAATAGTTTTTAAAGTTTCAAATGCTAAAGCAATTTTTAAAATTTAAACTTCATTTTGAAAACTGGTTTTACTCTAAAATGTTTCCAAATTTTCTTTAAAATAAAAATTTCGAAAATTTTACATTGAAATCGAAATTTTTCAATTGAAAACGAAATTTTTGAAAATTTTGTAAAATAATGAAAAAATTAACTTTAACCCTCCTGAACACTCACCTGCTTAGCATAAGCGTAACTCAAGGTTTCCGAAACACGTTTACCCTCATCGTAACACGCTCTTGGTCCAATAGGATTTACATGACCCCAATACGTTTCCGGCTGAGGATGTACTGTAGGATCACCATACACTTCCGAAGTACTAGCAATCAAAACTTTAGCCATAACACGTTTAGCTAAACCCAAAACATTTATAGTACCCATAGTATTTGTCTTAATAGTCTTTACCGGATTAAACATATAATGTGGTGGTGAGGCGGGTGAAGCTAAATGATAAATTTCATCAACCTCTATAAACAAAGGATTCACAATATCATGATGTATTAATTCGAAATTTTCATGACCCAACCAATGTTCAACATTTCGTTTACGTCCGGTAAAGAAATTATCCACTACAATCACTTCGTGGCCAGCCAACATTAAATTGTCTACCAAATGTGAACCAACAAATCCAGCACCACCTGTTATTAGAATACGTTTACGATTTTTATAATTTAAATATTTCACTTTGGGATATTTGCGTGGTGTATTCGATTGTAAGGCCCGCATATCGTCTTGTAGACGGGCCAACTCAGCTTTTGTCTTTTCCAATTCATAACGTTGTTGCTGTAACAATTGTTGTTGTTTCTCATAGACAGCCAATAAATCTTGGGGTTCTATACCATTGTCTAACGCAGGATTACTACGAAAATGTCCATTATTGAATGGTGATAAATTTTTGCCGGACAAAGATTTATAGAAGATAATGATAAATACGAAAATACCCACAGCAATACCGATTTCTTTCCAACGTTTCTTTGTTATGGTTATTGTCCACATAATGATCAAATCATAGGTTGAAGTGGACAATGTTTTGTTGGGATTTTTTGGAATTATTTTGAGATGTTTTTTGTTTCAGTTATTATGCTGATGATTGTGGAGGTGGCGATGGTGGAAAAACACTGTGACTTGAATACACAACAATAGTTATAGGTGATCCGATTTCTGGTTCTTGCTAACGTAACGTGTTGTTAAGTAGGTTTGTTTGTATCTTTTTTTTATGTTGTTTAAGCTGTTTGTGGTCGTTTCAAAACAAGTTGTATTTGCATTTAAATTTATATATTTTTTTCTTTTTTGTTGCTTTTCCTTTTTATGTCTTTTCTACGGTTCTTATCGGTATTTAATGTATTGTTGTAGTGTTTTCATTTTCTCTGTGTGTTTTATTGTTGTGCATAGCCGTTGCTGATTTCAATCAGCTGTTGATAGTAAACATATGTTTCAAGCGACATCTAGCCGTCAGTATAAATGTTATGAGTTGGTAGCAAAGAATAATTGTAAAATCATGTATGGTAACTATTGTATTTCAAAAAAATTATTGGCAATTAACAATGCAAAGTTGGTTTTAGCTTTTGCTAAGTACCTTAATTCATTACTACACCTGAAAAATCTCGCAACATTTCAGAAAATCCCAACGACAAAAACTCATTATGCGTTAAAAATTCGCTACAGTTCAAAACCTCTCGTATGATTTTCCACACTTCAACAAAACTACGTTTCATAAATTCAACAAAACTGTCTACGTTTTATAAAACTAACCACATTTAAGAAATCTTCATAAGCTTGAAAATGTTTGCTTCAGAAATTCATAACTCAATATTATAGTAAATAAATTGAACCTGTCAATCCATTGGAGGAAACCCACTACACAGAAAACTTTACTCACTTCAAGAACTCACCATACTCGCTTTTATACGAGAAAACGCAATCGAAATCTATTGAAAAAAAACATTACGATATGAAAATTACATATTAGTTTGAGCTTCTTAAACATCGGAGCATTCTCAAAGTCATATTTATTAGCTTTCGATTTCCATATAGAAATTACAAAAAGTATTTTCTTTTGTAAAATTTTAAGCAAAAAATGTTAACTTTTTTAAACTAAAAAATGGAAATGACATTAGAAATTAAAAGCCGTTCTAAGTCGCCAATGATATTTCTTTTTAGACGCCGGTTTTATATAAAAAACAGTAACCCTGGTGTCTGATGGTGGCCATCTTTGCAATCGTCGTCGTCGGTCGTGTCAATAAGTTGATTCGTATTTTTATCAGAAAAATTTTTTGATTTTTCATTTCGTCTGCATATTTTCTTCAAAATTTTTACATATACCAAGTTTAAAACTCCTTTTTCCCAATAAAGGAGTTTGAAATTATAGAAAGCTAACGTAATTTGGTAAAATTTAACAAAAAAGTTGACGTCATACATAATTATTCTGTGCCAAACGAGACTTGGTTCCAGAAAAGCAAAAACAAAAAAAGTCGCAATTCATAACCTTAACGAGGAGAAAAAGACTTAATTTTACCACTTTTTCGCATCATTTTCATTTGTGTTTAACAAATTCTTATTGAATATTATATTATCAAAGAGAGAAATATTTTTCTTTGGGTAAAATTTGTAAACATGGCTCAGTAAAAATGTCTAAATTAAAATTAAATAAAGTTATAATAGCTCCGTGTGGAGACAAGGTTTGTCGTAGCAGCATTAAATCTTCGAAAACGAAGAGGACAAGTGGTAACAATAAGATTTCCAAGGACTCTTTTAAATTTCATCAGTGTAAGCATCTGATTTCTTTAACTTCTATTTTTTCGTATAATAAGTATAACAATAATAATAAAAATGGACAACAACAAGAAACAACAAAATTATTCAAGAACTGGGAATGCGAAAACATCCAATCAAACAACTGATTCAAATCGTCAAAAATCATCATCGTCAGGTGAGTATTGCTTGGTATGTTTTAAATGATAATCTTTAACATATGGTAAAATTTTCATGAAAGATATACAAACAACCAAACATTGGCCAAAAAATTCACGTCGTCGTGAAAATCCCTCAACTTCGTCACGTAATAACAACAGCAACAATAATAATAATAGTGGTAAACAACAACTTTCAGCAAAAGTACGTCCGAATGTGGACAAAAGACCACGTGCCCGTGGCTATAATGGTAATAACAACAACCAAAATGCTGGCGGCTCATATCGTGGCTTTAACGAAAATTACTTTACTACCGGCACCGGATTAGGATCAGGAGATCCAACGACCTTTGGCTCTTCTGCAGCTATAGGTCGTTTTGAGCATACCGATTATGAACTAAATTCCGTTTATGCTCCAGGCAGCAAGAAACAGAATTTAAATCATTTATTAAATTTCTACTATACACCTCGTGAAGTGGACTATTACGATGGTGTTGGCGGCGGTAATAGTGGTGGCGGCAACGGTTATATCCAACGTCATGGTTATGCTAAAAAGCATAAATACAACAAGGAACAATTTTTGCAAGCAAAGTAAGTTTAAATTACAATTTCTGTTATAAATGGAATATCCTAGATCAGGCAGATTTGATTGTCAATATTAACAGAAATACGATTTTAGGACCACTCGATTTAATATTTATTTTTTACTATTATAGTAAATCCAATACGTTTTTTTTTAATCAGGCTCTATTTCACTTTTTTTGCAATTCAGTTATGTTAATAATAGTTATGAATGAACTAGAATTTAATGTGTTCTCAAATTTTAATCTTAGCACCTATATCTAATGTAATATAATTGTGTATTTTAGCTTTCAATTTGTTATTAAAGCTTCTGCTAAACGTAAAACCGATGATTCGCCTGATACCTTAATCGATTGGTCGCTAATTGAGCAAATCAACATACAAACTCCCGATGAACCTCAGTGTCCTATTTGCCTTTATCCACCTGTGGCAGCTAAAGTAACACGTTGTGGTCATGTCTATTGTTGGCCTTGTGTGTTACACTATCTTTCGCTTAGCGACAAGACCTGGCGTAAATGTCCCATATGCTATGATGCTATACATGTGGGAGACCTTAAGAGTGCTTCGATTGTACAACAACGAGCCTTTAATGTTAACTCTCATATAACCTTCCGTTTGATGAGACGCAAAAAGGGATCTCTATTTATAGAGAAACATGATGGTTTGAATAAGGAAGAATCGTTGGAAAAATATCCATATGTTTCCAGTCCCATGGAGGAGAAAATATTCTCTAAATTTATATTGGCAAAACGTAATGATGTGTCTGATATACTGTTGCGAGAACAAGCGGAACTTTTGGCAAGTGTTGATGAATCCTGTCCAGAAAATGTATTTATACAACAGGCTCTTGAATTACTTAATGAGAGATCAGAAAAATTGGGTGAGATTGTTGATGTTAAGGAAGAGGAAAAACCTAAGCAGGAAGAAATTACTGAAGTTACAGTTAATAAAGATAACATCGGGGTAAATGAGCAACCCAAGGAACAACTACAAGACATTGTTCAACATGACCTTGAACATGTTATTGAAAAATCTGAATCGAATATACAGATATTATCTACTAATGAAGATGAGCAAAATGATTTATCTTCGAGTACTGACATTAATTTACATAATGAAACAGTGGCATGTTCACAACAGAAATCTTCAACTAAATTTTATTATTTCTATCAATCGGATGATGGTCAAAATATTTATTTACATCCTTTAAATGTGAAAATGTTACAAGCTTGTTATGGAAGTCTTGCAGATGCTCCGTCGGTAATTAAAGCTCGTATTATACAAAAGGAACAACATTCAATGGATGAAGATCATCGTCGTAAATTTACATGTTTGGGTCATTTACCATTGACTTGCCAATTTGCTGTAGTAGAAATTGAATTGCAACCGCCTTATGTCACTGAAGACATAATACAAGCCTTTAAGGCTGATATATTGTATCGTAAAAAGGAACGTCAACGAAAAGCTAGAGAAGAACGGGAACGTGAGAAGCAAATTAATGCTATTAATGATAGACAAATGGGTAAACTTATTGCAAGTACTGCAAATATAAATATAACATCGTCACATGAATTCCCAACGGTATGTTTTCTAACTTGAAGTTTTCAAAGGTTTTAGTTCCATTTTAAATGTTTCCTTATATCTCTTTTACAGTGTGGTTTTGAAGAATCTTTAGTACCAAATTCGCCATCGTCATCACCCGACAACGAAGTTAGCGATAATCTTCCATCGACTTCAAAAGGTAATCGCACTAAAACTGTAAGTACTAGTAGTGCTGGTAGTTGCAGTTATTCAGCAATTGCTATACATTGCAAAAAGGAACATACGCCCTGGTCCACCCTTAATGCTGCTGCACAAATGGCAAAAACTTCAACTACTACTGCAACAGGTGATGCATTAATGGGTGATGATGGTGAAACTTCGATTTTAAGTACTATACAAACTAATTTGGGAGACGTTTTGGCACAAGCTTTATCGCAAAAGAAGGAAAGAAAATCCACAGCTACTAAAACTAATGAAACTAATAACAACTCAAACTCCAACGGTGGCAATAAGAAATCGAAAAAATCCAAGAAAATGCTTCCTCTATATTCAACTGGCATGAATTTTAGTGGCAATTAACCAGTCACTTTTGAACTTTTATCATTTATTTGTGTTGTAAGATTAACTTTTTATTCTTATTGTTTTTAAAACTTGAGTTTAATAATATCGTAATTATAGTTTGATTTTTTTTCTTTACAAACCAATTAACATACATGATTTAAAAAATCATATATTTACTATATTATTTAACCCATTAAATACTTGAGAGATTTCAATTGATAAAATACAAAATAATAAAAATTAAAATAAAAATATATACTCAATATATTTACATATTTAAATTTTGGCCTTGGAATAGACGATTTTATTTTTTGTTAAAATACTGAAGGTGCTTTTGAGAGGATTGTTCATTATGTGTTTTCAAAGGTTTTTAAATGTTAAGAATTCCTTTAGGGGTTTGCTTAATACTTCAATAATTTTCGAGAAAATTAGGTCGTGTTGCGTATTCTGTTTGCTCAGCAGTTATAAAAAAATCTTAAACTTCAAGCTTTTTTTAAACAATAAATTGTTAATACTAAAAAAATAGATATTTATTATATAGGAATTTTTTAAAAAGCTGTTTTTTCAAAAATTTTCTTTTTGTAGGAAATTTTTAAAAAATTTCTTTTTGTAGGAAATTTTTCAAAAATTTTCTTTTTGTAGGAAATTTTTAAAAATTTTCTTTTTGTAGGAAATTTTTCAAAAATTTTCTTTTTGTAGAAAATTTTTCAAACATTTTCTTTTTGTAGGAAATTTTTCAAAAATTTTC
>JACGTJ010014624.1:0-38131 GCA_014858695.1 Chrysomya rufifacies | reverse complement strand
ACATACATACATACATACATACATACATATATGAAGTTTTCAATATTTGTTTGCAGCATTATTATCTGCATTTGAAATGGAAAACAAACAAGTCATTCATTGATTATTAAATAGTAAATGTTAATATTGTTGATAAAATGATATTAATTACAATATTATTGAAAGCTTTATCGTTTGTGCTATGAAACGATAAAGCAATAATTTAAACAGGGTCAAGATTTTATACATAAAAAATTTATTGATTTGTTAGCAATGAAAGGAAAACTTGATCATATTAATTAGAAATTTTTCGTTTTATTTTAATATTTCCTGCTCCATTTCTCATTTGGAAGAAAGATGAATACGCAAATTACTCAAGTTACTAAAAGAAAAAAAAAATATTTTCCATTGACATTTGATCCAAACATATGGTATTGTAAAATTTTTGGAAATAAGTCAAATGATTAAACCACAAACCGATATAGAACAAAAACAAAGGAATTGACAGTTAATAATGAATTTTAATTCGTGTCCTTTCAAAATATTTACGTGAGGCTGGTTTGTTTTTTAACGGTATTTATTTTGTTACTTGTTTTGAAAACCACAATTGATCGTTTATTTTTTCGGTTGTTGTTTTTTTCTAACTGCTTATTATCTATCAAACAAAGAGGAAATGTGGTTAAAGGTTCTTAAGGTGCGAAAAGTATTATTGAAAAAAATTCTCATTCAACCATTAATACAAATTTAAACGTTTTTTTTAAAAGGTTAATTTAATTTTCATGATTTTTATTATACAACATGTCATTTTTCATAAATTGCCGGTTTACATTTGTAAAAAAGAAAACAGTTTAAAATATATAAACATACATGTTGGTTTAAGCCATAAAACAAACAAGTTAAAAAAGTCTTGAAAAAAAAAGCATTTAAAGCATTCGTTTTAGTTTATCATGACACTTAACTTCCTAAGAGACTTGAGTTATATTCATATTTATAATTTTTTTTTTTTTAAATTTTATTTTAGCCTTTAAATATCAATGTTTTAATATTATTCATATAATAAATATGTTTGCAAAACGAATAAATGTAGTTTATTTCCCCAAATGCGCCATCTCTTCATGATGACGATGTTGGCCACTATCAACATCACAGGTGCTTGATAGCTTCAGGACAAACATTTGCCACCAAATGAGAGTTTTAAAATTCAACTAGCTATTTTTTCTTTTACTTTTTTATTGTCTCTGTTTGGGAATGTGAATAAAAAAAGAAAGATTCCTGACACCAAAAATAGAACAAACAGAAAACGCAGCTTTTGGACAACAAACTGTCAAAAGTTTATTTGTTATTTTTTATAATAAAATATATAACCACCAACAACATCAGCCGAAGAATTTGATGGTCAGTATTGTGAGTTGTTACCCAGCGGGAAATCACACTTTTTGCACCAACTTCTCTTTTTTGTAAGTTTGTAGTTGGTTCATGTTGTAAATTTTGTATTAAAATGTATGAAAATGTCTCATGTAAATTTTAGATTAATATATTTTACCCTACACTTTTGTATGTTAGGTGAAATAATGGAACTGCAATGATCCATTTACATAGGTTTTGACCTTGCAACAAAATAATCTTGAAAACATTTGTAAAATTTATTCAAAATATATTGTGATCTAACCCACAATTTTTTAAAATTTGTATGGGCACTAGCTGAAATATTGTGCAGATTATAATAAATTTGGCACTGTTAGAGTGTATGAAACAAGTTCAAGCGAGTTATGTGTTTATACTACATCATTTAAAGATAAGATAGCTCCACAATTGCGACCATGTTTCTTTTGCACAAGTTTAATATGGGCAGTCAGACAAAGATTGGATATCGTTGAATGGTATTCTTAAAGGTGGATATACAGAATTGTTTATGCATTAATATGATAAAATCACCCTAATTCGAACCCAGTAGTGATTTCTGTATGTAGTTAGATAGACTAGAATAAACAAACATATTTTGAGATATTATAAAATTTAGAACCGTTTCATTAAATTATCTTTTACAGCATTAAAACTTGAAAAATATGATTAAAAAAATCATAGATTTTTTTGTGTCATGTAATTTTCGCATTATTTATTAAAAATTTCATTAAGTTAAGTATTACATTTTTATAATAACCCTTAAAACTTATTCCAAATTTAAGATTTTTAATTACATACAAGTTTTATCTTTCTCTTTGTTTAAATTTAACATACATAAATATACAATAATAATTATCATTAGAAAGTTAAGATGTTACATTATCGTTACCAGAATGAAGTGAATTTATTGTAAATTAACCAACTCAATTTTAACATTATTAAACATTAAACATAAAAATAAAAGTTGAACAGCATTTTTGTAAATTAAATGAACAGACAACTAACTAACTCATCTCATTTCAACTTAGCTTAACTCAATTCAACCAGCAGCAAAAATTGTCATAAACGAAGAAAAGAGGAACATCATAATCGTCCCTAATAAATGAACAAACATTTTTAACAAATACACATACAGACAAGAGTGGCTGACTGACTGACTAACTAACTGACAGACTGACAGACAATGCACATACATTCTTTTATAGACACTAATAAAACAGTTATATTTCCATACATATACAGAAAGACATTTCGAAAAATGGCGACATTATGTCAACTTTCTTCTTTTCGTCCTTATTAAATATATATTTTTATCGTGTTAGTATATACATACACATGTAAGTTAGTATGTATATGTTTTTGTACATTTTTGTTAAAAATGGCTCCCATGTCTTTCATTAAAACTTTCGGCAAATTATCGAGCAACATATGCTTGCGGCTGTCACATATAAAAATCTTACCAACACCCAACAAGAGAACCAGAAAAAAAAAACATCACCAACAGATATAAAAAAGACATCATCAACAACGACTACTAACAGTTGAAATGAAAAATGTATTATAACTTTAGTACCACAAGTCTGAAACGTGTCTTTCCTTCTCTTATATTTTATTTTGACTTTTTTGTGCCTTTACAACGACGACATTTCTACCATGGATGCTGTCTGTTTGTATGACTTTCTTTATATTTCAAATTCTAATACAAGATGTTCAGAATGTGGGTGGGTGAGTTGATTGGTTGTACAAAATTAAAAAAGAAAAAAGCTTATTGTATTCCAGAGGGTTGACAGCTTAGTGCCTAATGGTTGTTACTATCGCTTTTTGGTAGTGGTGGCAGAGAGTGGGGGGAAGGGTATAGCGAGATAAAATAACTGAAATTTAAGGTAGATATTTTTGTATATAATATAGTATAACATACATAAAATAAAAAAGTTGTCTTCATACTTTACCAGCCCGTTCATTTTTATTGCTTTATAACAATTGAGTTGCTGTTTTCTGCTCTTGTTTTATTCCATCTTTAATTTTGGTGTCATATGATTTCCTATGGGATCCTATGTGTGCGATGTAGTCATTTGTATGGTAGTGTGTTTATGCAAAAGGGAAATTTAGCAAATAATGTTTTTTTTTTTAGATCAAGAGTAGTCGAAAAAAAGCTTTCAAACAAATGTACAACACTAAGGTTATATGAAGAGTCGTACTTAAATACGTTTAACCTATTTGAATTAGTCCTAAGTGAACTAATGAATGATAATTTTTTTTTTCGCAAGTAGTAGTCGTGGAGATATAATATATCTGGCTATATCATATCAGTTTGGATTAGGTGGTGTGGAGTTAAAAAAGTTACACTTCATATTGAAATACCGTATAAGTATATACATATATACAAATAAAAAGTATTATAAAAATATATAATCTACTTCAAACTGATATGATATATTGACTCACTTAACCTCAATTTGAAAATAATTCATGAGTTTTGCTCAATACGCTTTACTACCGAATTATTTGTTTATAAATATGAAATAAATATTTAATAGTTAAAATTCTTTGAAAATTATTTACCCATTTCTCAATTATGTGTTTTTTTTATTTATTCTAGTTAGATGGCCGTTTATTTTAAAGTTTTTGTGTCAATTTTATTCATTTGTGAAATTTTTATTCGAATCGAAAAGTCACATAGCTCTGATACAAATTTCCTTTCAAAATTGGTCTGAAAAGATTTTGGTGGATATAAATGAATTTAATGGTATATATGTTCCCTTCGTTCCTGTAAGAAACAACAAAAATATTTGTTTCGGTTTCATTTAACGATAAATGCTTAAGATGAGCGTGGTTAAGACTACAGATAATATTCTTATAATACGTTTAAATATCAAGCCGATTGCTTCAAATGGTTCATCCGCCATCGATTCTTAATATCTCCGATTGTAGTTACTTGAGATGTTCGTAAAATTTATTAGGAAACACGAAATCGGCGCTTCTAACTTTAGCTAGCTAGGCAACTGGAGCACAAAAGCCTTTACTGGGAGATGAGCATTTTTAAAAGAGGGCTCCATTCACCATTTCATGAGTTACATTTATATACATATATATTTTATATTTTTTTATTCCGATTATACTAGTACTGTAATTAATGATTTTGGAAGAAATTTCAAATTTGTTCCTGGTTTATTTAATATAATATAATATAATATAATGAATGGAATGTCAATCGTGTTGGTTCCTTTTGGCATATTCGATAATAGTCTTACATTAGATATTTATGGCATTTGAATTAAACGCCTTACTTATTTGCCCAAAACATATACAACATGAACATTTGCCATATTTTCGTTGTGTGGATTTTTCCATGGCTTAAGTTATCTTTAAAAATTTGCCACTTCAACAGTTCCTTTGTGACAAGTTGTTTTTTTTTTTAATGTATCACGTACACTCTTGTACAACTTAAACAAAAGAAAGGAGAATAGAGAAGTCAGACCATTAAGTGAATACATACTTACTCTCAAATAAGTACATTTTTACAAAAATGACATAAGCAAGGTACCTTTTAAAAATTGAATTCCAAACATTTTAGAACAAAGTTTTTTTTAACCAATGATTAATATTTTAAAACAGTTGAAAACTCGTTAATTTTTGTTCGTTATGCAACTGTTAGGTTTACTAACTAAGGCTTAAATAACAAAATATATGTAAAATAGTAGAAATTTCAATGTGGTAATAGAAATTCTATCTTGGATGCAGAACTTAGTACCAAAACAAAAGTCCAACAATGTTAACTTTGTATCACCAACAAAATTGGAAGCAAGCAATGAAAAAACGAAAAATATGTGATTGCAAGAAAATTTGTGAAAAAGGATATAAAAATTGTTAATGTATGGGTGAGTATGAGCAAGTTTAAATAAGTGGGTGTGTTTGTGTGTTTTGTTATAAAAGACTTTGTGCTCAGCATATCAAATAAGATAAGAAACTTTTCTGTTGCTTCTGAATGGTGGAGTTAGCAAGAACAAGAGAGTGAATAAGTTATTTAATAATTTAAAAAGAAAATGTTAAAAAAAAAATAAACTCAATTTCTTTACAGATATAAAAATTATTGATTTTTTCTTAAAGTCAATGCTACATAAAAAATAATAAAATGGCGTTTTTTTCATTGGTAATTGTGTATTTATTGATTTTATTTCATTTATCAAATAAAATTATAAAAATATTAAACATTTTTTTTTGTTGGAAATGACATATCACGACATATTTACTTACCATTCACAAAAGCGAAATTTCAAAGTTAAATAAAACATTTTCATTAAGAGGTTGACACTTAAATTGTCAAATAACATCAAAATATTCAAAAAAAAAAAAAAAGTTACAAAGAAATATTTGACATAAATTAGATGTCATCTGAAAATTTGACTGGATGATTGAATGACATAAATAAAATTGTCAAATAAAAACATTTATAAAAGTAAATAAATCATTAATGATATTCATAATATTTTTATTTTCACATGACAGTTGAAAAACAGACAATTTTACAAGTTGGCTAAAATAAAATAAGTTATTTTTCTTAAATACAAAATCAAATTTTTTTTTATTGTTTCATAATTTAAACTGTTTTTCATATAACAGATTTTGTCTATTTAAAAATTATAACATTCAACTGCCGCTAGTGTTAAATCTGGCTGAGTACAACAATTATAATGATAATTATTTTGTGTATTGATTATTTCAAGGATATTAATTTACACATGCTCTTACAAATTACCGCTGATTATGCATGTTAAATAATATTCAAATCATTCTAATTTGTATGCGACTCGAAGCGTTTTCGTGTTTGCAAATGTGTGTGTTTATAAGAGTTATCCTGTGGGTCACATATGTTCAATTGTCTGGCTATATTAATGCAGACTTGTTTCACGAATGATTATTGTTTTTGTAGTTAAATAGCTGCACACCTAAACACGATATTTTCGTAATGGGTTTCAATTGTAATATGATTGGCATAAAAGATAATAGTAAACAGAATAGAAAATTACTATAGAAATTCAGTTGTTATTGTTAAATTTAAGCATAATAGAGTTGTATATAGAAAAAGACCCTAAAAATTTATCACGATTTTCGCGTTGACAACAATATCCATACAAACTTATATTAACTCCGCATATTATAAAATTACAAGAATTACAGCATCCAATTATGACTTATTTACCTCTACTTCTAAATAGATAGTTCTAGTTTAAAATCTTTTTTATACCCATCATCAAAAATAATGGGGGTATATGGGGTTTGTCATTCCGTTTGTAACATGTTAAAATATTCATCTAAATATGTATATATAATCTGGGTCCTGTTAAGATTATAAGTTGATCTAGCGATGTCCGTCTGTCTGTCTGTCTGATCGCACTAGATGAGCTAGGAAGGCGAAAATTGGCACAAATAATTCTCTTATATAAGGTTTGTTTGGTGTTGGGCAAATTTAGATCATAAATGGGGAAGTTGTGAAACAAACCCATGAAAATCTGTCATTTTGGAGCAAAATGCGAAGAAAGGGTGTGACCCACCAATGAAAAAATTGGCTTGCCCCACCTACCCACAAAAATCCGTGATGTTGTTGTATTTTGTGATATAATATGTCACAAATGTGAAATGAATGGGAGTAAACGATGTATCGTTAGTTAATAGGAAGAAACTTTGAAATATATTAATTAAAATCGTTTCTTTTATTATATTTATGGTTTTATTATGAATATACTTTAATATAAATATATTTTATATATTTTGATGATGGGTATTAAAGATTCGGGCAAGCCGATTATTTGTTTATAGATAAAAATGTACATATACAGATTAAGCATATTAGGGTGTATTGAAAAATATTTCCACTTTGACTACTTAAATTTATTTCTATTATATTTCATATTTGGTAGGATAATATTTTGGAAACATCTTTTACAATATTTTTTCGTTTTTGGAAATATTTACTCAAAATTTCTCAGCATTTTATTGAACAAACTTAATATTGAGATATATTATGTATGTAATTCTTTGTACCAATAATAAACAACAACATTTATTTCAATTTTCGTAACGACAGATTTAATCAGCAACAACACATGCAACGATACAAAAACACTAATAGTGCGTACTACTAGCGATGTAATCATTAAATTTAATTCACCCAGACATATGTTATATGTTTGTAGCGATATACATACATATATTTCCCAGCAGTCGATAGCACTTTACCACTGCGTTTACGAGCAAATCTTTAGGACTATAAATGAAGAATCGTCATAGAAAAAGCAAATTGACTACGTCCCAAAGCACTCCAACGTTAAATAGCTAGCTATATGGATTATCCAGTAACATGTACCATCACAAATTGCCTAATAACGTAATAACTTGGTACCAGTATCCAAAAACTGTTGGGTTGTTTTGACTCACATTCACGCTCTTTTTAACACTATCAACACTGATGTGTCAGTAACATTTGGTAATAATTTAAATAATTAACAAAACTATACATTAAACCTATTTTATATATGTTTACTTACGTGTGATATTTTAATATAATCTACATACATATTGTATATAAAAACGTGTCTGATACTTTTTTTTTAATTTAGAAATTTAACAAAATGAAATATTAAATATGTCCCAGTGAACTTTTTCGTTCTTTAGTTCTTGGGAAATCATTTCAAAGTTTTATTTTTTTTTTAATATTATTAAAGATTTTTTCAACTTCCCTATAAATGAAATTTTGAAAAAATGTATCAAAATATTTGCTTATTTTCACTTGAAATACAATTTAGTATAAAATTGTAGGAAATTTTTTTTAAAAAATTGTAAGGGGGACAATTTAAAAAAAAAAAATTATACAGTTTAAATTTTGAAAATAAGAACTATTTAATATTCAAATATTCAAAAAATATTGGAGACACTAAAAAGTCGAAAAATTGTCGAAAGAAATAAATTGTATTTCTTTAATTGACTCTGGCAGTGGAAAAACGCTGGAAAAGGAAACCACCAGAGATGATTTCAAGTTTTATTTAAAATTTCTTTAGGTTTAACAAATTTACATTTATAATTATTAATTGTGCTAAAACAAAACTCTACGCCAAATTTCGTTATCACAATTGCGATCTGTGCTTTATTCACAAAACCGGCTGCCAGACGTAAGGAATTTGTTAAATTAACTTAAAAGTGATTTGTGCTGCCAGACATACGGAATTCGTTAGATTGATTTAGAAAGCGATTTCGAGTCGAACAGTATACTTTAAAGTGGAAAGTCGAAGGTACATTACAAACATCAGTAAATTTATGTATAACTTTAAGAGCCAGCAAAAATGTTTCAAATTAAACTTTAGGTTCAAAAATTCCTAATTTTAGCACTTGTCTTTTTTTATTAGATTATGCTAAACACTTTTGTTGGCTTGAGAAAAAGGGCTGTAAGAAATGTAATTCAAATTTTAAAATTTCCTTAAGTGTAGAAAACATTAATGCAAGCTAAACTCACACGATTTCCATTTAGAAAATTGTTTCGAGTTAGAAAAAAGCAATAAAAAAATTCAAAATATCATAATATTAATCTCAATAATAAAATTGATTTTAATAGCATTTTTTAAGAATGAACAATAATATTTATTTAACACAAACTCAAAATGTTTCAAAAAGAAATCCATTCTTCAATAGAAATGAAAAACAAAAACAAAACAAAAAAATTTTAAAAGTGTTAAAAAATAACACTTAAAAATGTGATTTTGACATTGATGAAGGCAATCAAAATGAACTAAACTGAACCGTACCAAACTAAAGAAAGGAATTCTCACTGTTTTGTACTTCTAATACTTAGTCCACCAAAAAAATGTTTTGTGTTTGTGTAAGTGTTTTTTTATTATTGTTTTTATAACATTAAAAAAAACTCTATAAAATGTTAGAAAATATTTTACAAATCGTTTAAAAAATGAAATAGATTCATATTTAATATTACACCCGCTGATTAGAAAGTGTTGAAGAGCTATTAAATTTCAAAATAAATAATCAGTTTAAATGAAGGAAAATACTTGGAGCACAATGTTATTATATCCCCATAAATCCATTGGAAACCATAACAGGCTCATAATTCGAAGGCGGTCTTTAAGACATTTCACACTATTAATATGATTTTTTTTTGTTGTACCAAATATTGTAATATTTATGAGCTGTTTTTTTTTTAAATATTCCTTAATGTTTTTATTTTTACAACTTGGATTTATTTTATGTTTATTGAGTTTGTAACAGATGTATGCTAGAAGAGAGTATTAAATAATAATATAATGTTGAAATATCTTTAAAAAAATCATGAATTTAAATAAAGAGAAAAGTAATACCATATCAAATTGATTGCATGAAATTAGTCATATATGGAATGTGTGATGTAAGTAATAAAATTATGAATTAAATTTATGAGTTATAAAGTCATTTGAATATTTTAAATTATTTAATAGCAATAGTAAACAAAAATCGTGGATATCGTGAAGTATTCATGACACTTTGACCAACTTTTAAATTTAAAATAAATGATTTTATGAGTTATTTATTTTCTTGGTCATTAAGCGAAAACCTGTTGACTAATAAATATAAATTTATCGTTAAGAAATAACAGATTTCTAATTAAAATTTTACATTTATATATGAGTTTTCATAACAAAATTAATTTTTATTCCAAAAATTATTTTAACATAAAAAATATTGTATTGCTACCTTTTCCAACCGACATTAAATACATATTGTTAAGTTTTTTTATTGCGAAAATTTCCCACAACTTGAAAAGAGACATTAGAAATCGAACAGAATGTTGACATTTTCATGTTTGCTACTAATAAAATTTTATTATAATTTCCCACTTTTTCCCACAATTATCACACACCAAAAATCATCAATTTTATTAACAATTATTCGCAAATTTTAACAAGTGTAACGAAAATTGATTTGTCATTTTACAACCATACAAAAATATAATCAACCACCTTTTTGTGTAGAACCATTTCTTATCATGGGATAATATTGGAATTGAATGTAATCATATTGAATGTTGCATTACACATATGAAATATCATTAGTGATCCCCGAAGAATTCCATAAAATAACAAAAATACACTTACGCATCATAAAATTTTAATTGGCAGAACAAGTGTAATTTATTTTATTCAGTTTTGAGCGTTGCATGAGAAAAAAGTTTAAATTGGTGATAGTTTCCTATTCGATTGCAATAGGTTTTTCTCTTCGTAATAAATTTTAGAAATTAAAAAAAAAACTGTAATCTCTAAAAAAATAAATAAGTGTTTTATTCGATTTGGTTCAATCTTTTTTTTTCAATCTGGTCTACGCCAGAATATGGTATGGTTATCTTCTATGTTTTGGTTTGAAACCTACATTCTAATGTATAACGGTGTACCTAAACAGTCAAATTTATCGTTCATGTTTTGACCTGTTTTATAACATTGCCAAGCTCTCAACAGACAGATAGGCATAAACGGCAGAATCGACTCAAAATATTATTGGTAATGCCAAAATATTTATACATTATTTCAAAGCACTAATAATATCGTTCCGATATAAAACGAATTGCCATAATTCGATAACAAATGGAATTTAAAGTCCCAAAAATATATTTAATTAAGAATTAATTCTTTTAGTCTTTATTTTTTCTTCGAATAAGGGGATATATAGAACTATCCCGGGAATCAAGTGGATTAAACATACATAAGAATTTTGGAATTTGTCTTTCATTAAAAAAATACGCTATCCTTTGTTGCGCTCTATATCTATATGTATCTATCCAAATATTTGCAAAATTGTAATTGTTTATAGATCCTTTCTAGAAATATCTGATATATTTTAAATGCTTCTGATAACAATATAACGTCATACTTATTTAACAAGATAGAATTTTAAATTTTGCTATTAATTTAACCACTAATTATTAATCGTTTATTATTATAAATTCACTTCTTACCCATAAATCCATTAACATTTTTAAAAGTTAAAACAAAAAAAAAAAAAGAAAATGAGAACAAAAGAAAAGTTACTTTAGACACTTGTTATTGTAGGCAATAAAAAAAGGAAAAAGTAAAATTTACAAGCAAAAAACTTTAACCATAATTACATTTTAATCATCTGAGTGCTAATTTTTTGTTTTGGCAACTTGTCTCTCTGTCTGTCTGTCTGGCATGGATGTCGTGATGATGATTATGACGATGGTGGTGGCAAGTTAATGTCAAAGTCAGACAATTCTGCCATATCAATTTTTTACGCATATACGTACATACATATAAATCATTATAAGCTCTTTTACAAATTTTTTACTTTATTGTATTAATAATCTGCCAACCAGCTCAATTAAGGGTTGTTTTTTTTACCATTTTTAAGTTGTCATAGATTTTTTTGCTTTAAAATATTTACACGTACATTAATAATTTAATCACAAATTAAAACAGTAGCGCAGACCAACCACATTTTTTTTTAGCTTTAAGTATATGTATTTTTCTGGTTTATTTTCGGTTTAGAGAGTTGATATAATTTGTTCATCCATTTTCATTATTTATGATTTATAGAAATCGTCACCAATAAAAAAAATTATTAAACATTTAGTTTTAGCAAAACTTTTACAAGCAAAACTTTTAACATCTGTCAAAAATGTAAAATTGACAGTAATTTTATAACTTTTTAAGAGACAAAAAATTTAGATATGTATGTACATATTTATAAATGTATTTCTAAATTACATATATATAATTTTTGAATTTTCTTTAAACTAAAATTTAAACAAATAGGAGTGCATTAGTTGGTCAACCCCGACTATATGATATCCTAGACCATTGCATGAAGTAATGGATCAATAACAAATTTTACAACTTTGTTTATTTTATTATTTTTTTTTTTTTGTTATTATTAAAATAATCTCAAAATAACTTCAAAATTGAGATCTTACACAATGTAGTTAGATTCCTATTCTGAAAGAACATTAAGAGTGAACCGACCTATAAGAGTGAAACTTTGCAAATAAGTTAGGATCTATAAACAAAGTTAAACATAATAAATTTTATTATATTCCACAAATATTTAAACGAGTTATGTGCTGAAATCTTCATCAGGGATACATTTGTATGGAGGCTAGTTTAAATAATTAGCCCCTTGTGTAGAGTTTGTGTGAAGACAATAGCTAAAAATTTCTATCTGAACCGCCAGCCGTTCAAACGATCGAACGGACATTGTTAAATTTGCTATGGAAGTGGAAGTGTCGTTCACACAATTTCCGGATTGACGAGCAAACTTTGAAAAAACACTATTACTTTGAATGGTTCTACTTCAGTTCTATTTTATAACTAGTTCTATGAGAATTATATTGTCATTACGGAATTATTATGCGGTTCCCCTATTTGGGAAACCTTGGTCGAAAGCAATTAAACACAACTACCCCAGCTTCTATAAAATGTTGACATTAGTCTTTTATTGCTTTCAATAGTCATTTATTCTTTTGGTTACAACAGCCATTTGTATAGAATTTTGTATTTTTTTATTGCATTCTATGAATATTGAATTAAATGCGTATTATTTGCTATCGAATAAAGAATGCATACGAAAATAATTGTACTCGAAATACAAGTGGTATTCCATTTTATATATTACAAAATATCCGAAATCAAACAATGCTACGTGAAATAAAAATGGGACCCTAATTTCAATATTATAAATTCCAAGAATGAAACGTTAAGAGACTTCATTTATAATGTAATTGTTTGCAGAACCATTTGTTATAATACTCTTTATGGTAAAGAAGTCATTTGTAAAATTGTATGTAATTTTTTCGGTAAAATTGATTTAAGTTTAAATTTATTCGTGTGTGATCTTTATATGTTCATATACGAAATGCTTTACATTTGGATTTTCATATTGTTACAAAAATTCTAGGAAAAATCTCTAAGTGAAAGGATTGGAAGGATACACATTTTTTAAACTGGTGCGTTTGTATCATAGAATACTGACCATTGTCATTTGTCGTTGGTAGCGATAAATGATAAAATATGTTCCTATGCTGGCCATTTAACACAAAAGGCATGAATGAATGCAGTATCGCAAAGCAATTTAAAATGACAAACTGTTGCCACATATGTGTGGTTAGGAATGAAATGGAAGGGGAGGCGGAGATTTTTATTTAAACAGTGAAAGTCAAAATTTGACATTATAATTATGTATGTGAAATTGTTTGAGTTTTAACAAATTTTTTAAGATGAAGAAAACATATATTTTTAACCAATGTCAAAACAAAATTAAGTTCAAAAAACTTACTTTTGTTTCTGATCTTATGATTAAGTGATAATTAATTTTATTTATTCTCTTTAATTACTGTTGCACAAATGTTAAAATAAGAATAAAAATAGTAATAATGATTATATGCAGAAGCTGACCAAATTACAAAAGAAATTTAACTGCATTAGAACATGTCCGTGTACAGAATAGTTACAGCAATTAAAATGGATTAAAAGACAACGACCTGATTTATGAGTATAAAAGACTTTTCAAATGACTGCGACGAGTTTTTACACAAACACTCACACTTGCATTTTATGTTTTTGTTTTATTTTTCAATCACATACTTTGAATTTTTACAACAATTGTGGGTAGTTGAGCACTTTTGGATTTGGAAATAAGATCGTACGATGAACATGTATTATTGTTGGCAAGTAAAATTGAAATAATTGCGCATTGAAGCAATTCAAAAGAATCATGTGATATTGCTACCACACTTAATACATTTGAAACATTAATTCCAACTTATAAACGTTCAAAAGTAAACAAAAACATATATATACACATATACATATACAACATGGACTTGTTTTAAAGATTCTATAATCACTACACTTTGTTGTCGTTTGTATCAACTGGAATGTCCTTTGTATTTGTAATTGAAAAACATTTTAATGACTTATACAAATGTATTTGAAAAAGATTTACATGCATATGTATATGTATATTCAAAAAGGATACACGTTCATTTTGAAAACTTACACATGCATCCAGTTGCAGAAAATAATAAAAGTATTATTGCAGTAGTTTTTTTTTATCAGAATTTTAGAAATTTCGAATTTGAATCATTTATACATATTGTTTATTTATAGAATATTGGTAAATAGAAGTAGACATTGAAAAAATTTAACTTAAAAATGTTGAGTATATAGTTTTAGAGATATTTATTTTAAAATAAAATGAAAAGTTTTATTCCAAAAATGTTATTATTTCGGGACAAAATGGCTTTTTTTAATGTTACAGATAATTAACTACGATTATGTTTACAGTTTTATTATATAGATGAAATCTTTTTCCCTAACCCAATTTTTTTAATACCATAGAGGAGATGGTTTTTGCGTCATGCTGCATTCTAAGCGGTATTTAGAATTTATAATCGTATTTTGTGGACATAAATCTACAACTAACAATACCACGTGTATCTGGAAACAAAAAATTTATAAATCCAAAAAATACAGAAATAACAATAAAACATATCTGCAGAACTTTACAAACAAATACAGAGAGAAAATATTTTACTCAAGTTAAACCAGACAAATCGTAGTTTTATACAACAAATAATTTGTAATATACATACATATGTAGATTTCCATATATAGGAAATGTTCCCAATATGGTATATTACATGTTTGTTCTATAGATGAAATACATATGTGGTGATCTTAATTACAATCGACCTTAACTATTATTTCGAAACCTATTATTTTATACTCCTTATTTTCATGATATGTCAGAATCTCTCTAAATCGTTCCAACTACTTTAAAGCATAGATCGCCACAAATTAAGTTTTTGTTTTGTACTAATCTCTTGCTTATGTGTTGGTAATTTGTTAAGAAAACCTCTGGGGTTAAGCTAGTGAATATTGCTTTAGATTCATAGGATCGCTTTTCGGTAAAGTTGAGCTCCTATTTTCGAAAAAAACATACATATATATTTTTATACCAAATGTTATAAAACTTCAATAAGTCAGAGTCTGTAACGTCTTAAGTAACGATATGATCATTAGGGTGGTAGAGTTTTCATTTTATTAAAACTGTAACAATTTATTCATTTTCAAAGAAATACAATTGAATAAATTTTAGTATTTTGAATATTTAATGATAGATTTTTTTAAAGATAGATTTATCGTTTAATATAACCTCGAATATATAAAAATTGGTGTTAGCCTAATGTTGGATTCTAACTTGTTTTTGTGATCATATAGTAAACTTTTTTTTTCTTTTTTTGAAATGCAATATAAATGGCAACAAGATTTTCATATGTTTGTTATGCTGAATATTGAATCACATACAAACAAACAATATTGTATTTATATAAGTTGTTATTTTTGGTATATTGACACTAACACTCTCATATATTCTGACAAAAAAAAAGATGTAAAATAAATTTGTTGGAGTTTGTTTTTATTTTTAAATCTGTAAAAGTAAATCTTCATTAGATTTACCAGAGTGACCGACCAGAAGAATTACAGCAGCAGCAATTGTATGTATCAGAAAATAAAAACCTAAGTTTTTAAATTGAAAGTACAGCAAACAAACAAACATTATATAAACAATAAAGATAATATTTTTTAGTTTGTAATGTTTTGTAGTTGTTGTATTTATTGTATTTTCGCAACAGTTATAATTGATTTGACAGTCTCATGTGTTTGGTATTGTATGAAAATTGTTAAAAAGAAAATTTATGACCAAACAGAAGGACATTTTTCAAGTTATTCTTAATTTATATGACCATAACCACACATATAAGTCCAAAGGATTTTGTATATGTATATATGTTTAAATATGAATTTAAATTTATGTACACATATAAGAATACATACATACATACATACATACATATGTATTGTGATGACATTTTTTCTTCCTACATATATTTAATAAATGACAAGTAGAAAATTTCTTCTGTAGATTGTGTTGAAATGTGATCAACTTAGGAGCAACTTTTAAAAATGCAAAGTAAACCATTTTTCATTTAAGGAACACTTCAATCATAAGCGTAAATAACCTCTATAACAGTGCAGAGACCAACACCTTCATCTTAACTCGTTTAAAGATCATATATTCAATTCATTTTAGATGCATTGTTAAGCTTTACGTGCCACAATATTCAGTATGACACTAACTGGAGGCATGTGTATAAAATAATCGCCATATAGTTTTTGTGTGTTATATTTTTTTATAAGTTTGTGGTGGAACAAATTTATAACAATGATATGATATGCGTAAAATTTATTAAATTCACGCATGCGTCGTCACATGTATGTTCAGAGTAGATTTAATATTTAAATGTGATCAGAGCGTATAATCCTTTAGGATGTCTAAACAAATATGACAAACACCCCCTCTCTTTCAATGTACTGACAGAGTTAACTGCAATTGTATGCAACGCAATTAGCACACAGTTACAGCTGAAATCTACAAAGTGTTTTTAAATGTGGCAAACGAGAAAAAAAAAACAATGATTTTAGTTGAATGTTTAAGCTTCCCAAGAAAAAGAAACCTATAACAGAGAAAGACCAGAATTTTTGACATTTTTATGGGTACAATGCGCATATTTTAACTTCTGCTTCTTGCCATAATAATACACATGTAGAGTAATTCAAAATATTCGCATATACGAGGATGATCATTAAAGTACTTAAATTATACGTTAAAGAAAGTAATATTTAAAAGAATTTTTCGAAATAATTGTTAAAGTGACTTCGTATTTTAACAGATATAGAAAAAGAACATGAAAATAAAGCTCTTAAAAATACTACAGAATTGTATGGTCATAAAAGGCGCCCACGTTGTTTTCTTCATTTAAAAAGCGTTGATGCCTGCAGGCGCCTCTACTCTTTTTTTTTTTTTTTTTTTTTTTTTTTTGAAAGAGACACATTTCGTGCGAATATTATTTATTTGTTGGAATTTTGCAAATAATACAAACAATAATATTTATCACACTTGCAACAGTTGCGCAGTCCTTGTCTGATTCTGTGTTTCACTTTTTTCTTTCTCGATTTTAAGTGCATTTGAAAATTCAAGTTAAGCTAAATACGTTTTTCTTTGATTTAGGAAGAATTTCGTCCGTTTTAAATTGAGTTGGAGTTTTGTTAGCTTGCGAAATGTCGTAATTTTGCATGTTTCTGTTGCTGTATTTTTGTCATCTCCCGTTGTTAGGGAGGTCTATAAATCTCTCCCCAAATCATATGAATTTATTTCATTTTATTACTTGCTTGTATTTGGCCGTTTTGTATTATTTTATTTATACAGAATATTTCAACCAAATTATCAAAAAAACAAAAATTCATTTAACGATTTATGTGAAAAATTGAGAGGTGTCAAAATATAAAAATTTCATGCCGAGATTATTTAACGACTACAAAATGTCAGAAATAAACTTTTCTTCTTATGTTCATAACCTTGATGCTAACAGGATCATCGACAATCGATCTTATATAAAATAAAATCCAATAAAAACGGAAAATATAATTTTTAAATATTGCTTAAAATTAAATTTAATAGAATTAGGACCCAATCTTATAGTTCATCTTTAACAGGTGGTCCATAAAATAATGGATAGTTTTAATTTTAACAAATCTTGCAAATCGTTTAGATAATTTCATCTTTTTTAGATAATAATATAAAAACAGAATTTTTTTGTGATTTTGTAGATAGCATTTAAAACTTCAAACGGAATCAAATGGAGTCTGATAATAATTTTTGAGTTTTTATTTTTAGGATATTTACCATAAATTCATCAAGGAATTATTATATAAATCTAACGATTAGTCTTTAATATGTGATTTTATTTATTAATAAAAAACTCATTTTGATGCAAAAGTAATTTGCTGTATTTTCGTTTTATAAATTTTTTCCCTTTACGGAGACTGTATGTCTGCTACAAAAACGCAATGCAACATAAAATTTTTATTAAGGAAAAAGAAGAAAAAACGAACTCATCATCATTATTTCTTTTAGAATTCATGAGAGTTATAATATGTTTCATCCCTAACGGCATGTCAAAACGTTTTGACTGACTTATTTTGGGCAGACTTAGGTTATTATAGTACACCGATAGAATATCAAGCCTAAGACTAAAAATAATTTCAATTTGCTTTAACTACCTACTCAATTTAATTTGATTATAACTTGTATTTTGATGCCTAGTGTAATTAAAATATTTTGAAGAAGTTATCAAATATAAAACTAATTCAAAATTCATTAAACTATTTTCACAAGTGTATCTGAGTGTACCTGTCAAAAATGTTATGTTTCTTATATTTTTTCAGATCATTGATCATAATTTTCACAGTCGCATCACGATCATAACTGA
Organism: Chrysomya rufifacies; assembly: GCA_014858695.1. NCBI lineage: Eukaryota > Metazoa > Arthropoda > Insecta > Diptera > Calliphoridae > Chrysomya > Chrysomya rufifacies. The sequence goes on along the minus strand of JACGTJ010014624.1, from coordinate 19,368 downwards.
AAGCAACAAAATGATTACGATAACATGTGCCTAAAACCTCAAAAAGTTTTGAAACATAAAAAGAAATGCTCAGCCAGACAGCAAGTTAATATATAAACTTTTATTTCTTGCTACGAAAAAGACCGGAATTACCCACGTTTTGTTGCAAAGTTTTACTTGTCGGCGGCATTGATCGTTGGACTGTAAAAGAGTGTTGAGTGGAAAGGGATAAATAAATTTTGCCACCTTTGAATTCATTATCTGACGAATATGAGGCGGTTTAGGGCATTATAAATAGAGGCAAGAAAATAATGTTGCAAGTATAAAGCTGCGTACTAAAGTTGAAGTAGTTGTTGGGAGTTTTGTTTAAGATTGGTGGAGGGAAAAGATAATTTCATAATAGCATATACAATGTTAAGACTGTAGGATTTATCCTGAATTATGTAAGAATTTCTTGCTATAACCTAATTTTTATGATCCCTAATGTAAATTATAATAATGAACGTAAAATACATTTAAGATTTTTTTGAGCATCAATAATTTCAATTGGTAAAATTTTAATTTAGTCACTACGGTTAACGAATATTTGACTGTATAGTTAAACCGACCATAAGACAGTACACATTGCGATAAACATATATAAGATTATTTAGACCAGAAGGCAACAACACTGATTGAAATGATTCTCTTGATAACATTTTGAGAAAAGATAATTTTGTCGGCAATTACATGAGGGCAACGCACATAATTACAGAGCGGCATTTGTTCTACCAAGTTAACACTTTCGTAGCTGAGGAATTGCTGAAGGCTCATAATATTGATGTTGCAGCCAAAACATCACTCATTCATACATTCATCTTGCTGCATTGGTCCATGCATTCTCTTCACAATGTTGCTGAAAAATACGTGTTTAAATGTGTGTGTGTGTTTTAGGACAGAGAAATGGATGATTTTTTTCCAGATTTTATTTTTTGCTTTTAAAATATATAAATTGTAATTAATATTGAAAAATGATATTATTTTCTTGATGAAGGTGTTTCATTACAGTTCTTGACTTTTGTATTGCATTCAATTTCGTTGAAAATAAAGTTAAATCGTCTTTAATACTTCCGTTATTTTTAGGTTGACACATTCTCTTTAATGCTACATAAACTATTTATATATAAAAAAGTATTTTAAACCATTTAACAGCATTATAGCTTTTTGCGTTTGTTTTTCTCCTCATAAATATTGGAATTTATTTGCGATCGTATGTTGTGTATATCAGTTTATTTTACTGTTGTTAACACATACTAAATTGGTTAAAATAAGTTGTATATTTAACATTTTTCATTCTATAGTTTTGTTCGAACGTTACACACTTTGTATACCCTACACGACCATAGGTGAAAAATTCGTTTGGGCGGATATTTGTAACATAAAGATAAAATGTCTGAACACCTTAAAGTATAACGTTAGACTGTATGTAGAATAGCCACTGTATGAATAGCCAGCCCATATAAAGTTTCTTCAAACTCTACTGGTCGCAATTTTGAAGTTGTAGGTCTTGAAATCCAGCACAGAAGAATGTTCTGACATAAGGACCAAGCTTATTGAATCAATTATTTGACTAAGCCTCAATACAAATGTAACCCTCGGGATGAGGTTTCGAAAACCTAAGCGATGAGTGTGAAATTTAATAAAAAATTTAGATATTTTATGTTTGTAGTTTCATTCCAATTGGCTCATTATTTCATATAGCCCTTCTCAAAATGAGACACTGGTTATTTAGGTTCAAGAAAAACTACATTATTTCACCTAGCCCTATATAATTAAACTTCGAGAATATGTTTAACATTTTTTATGGCATCTTGGTAAAGTTTGGGCCAGATTGATTCAAAAACAAAATCTATTAAAATCGTTCATCTTACATGTTTTATACTCTACAGCATGTAAGGTGAAAAAAAGACAATTGTTTTGTTTGCATGTTAGCCTAATTTATGCTACCTGATAGTTGTGCTAACAGATAAGACAAATCGGAATGAGAGCTCAATTAGACCATTTCAATTTATTTGTCTTTCTTGTAATTAAAATTTAATTATTATCTATGATTCCCACATAGGGTATCACATGTTCGGATTTGACATACAATAATTTTATTATTTGTGCTTTTTAAACTTGTATTCGGCATAAATTTTCTAGTTTTTTAGTTCAAAGCAACTGCATACATACATATATATGAAATTTTGTTTAGCAAAACAATAAAATCATCAAATTGATTTGATTGACTATTAAATGAATAACAGTAAATTATAAACGACACAATTATCGTTTATAATCAACTGCTCAAATTAAAGTGAATTTAATTAGTATCGTGAAATAATCATCTGGATCAAGTCTATCAATATATGTGTCCAGAAGTGTCATCGTTAAGGAAACCAAAAATTAATGTTTTATGTGCATAAAATATGCAGTAAAAACCTGAACTAAAATTATACTGTAAAAATCTAAAAATGCCCTGTTAAAACACATAAAAAGCCCGAAATAACATTAAATTTCTATATACGCTTTTTCAAACATTTTAAAGCATTTAACAATTTATTTGAAAAAATATTTCCCAAATTTAAATACATATGTAAGTTGTTCGTGATCAAAAACAGATTATTTGATATAAGAAAAAATTAAAGTAATAATTTTTCCAAAAAAAAAAAAGTTTAAAATTACTAAAAGTAAATCGTGTCAAATTTTTCGTAAAGTTTTAGCTAACTTAACTATAAAAATATGCACTAAAAATCAAAATATATTTAAATATTCAGTTATAAGTAAAATATGCACAAAGTAAAGTCTACATGCTTGGATTCTTCTAAGACGTATAAATATATTACTGCCGATTTAATATAACACTCCAAAAAAAAAGAACAATGCATTTGCATATTTTTGGTTACCCTAGTCATCCATAGTCAATATTAACAGTATGTATATGAATATGGAAGAATTTCATTAATTTTAAATTCAAGAATTAGGATTTTCCCGCTGATCTTTCCTTCAAATAGTAAGCTCAGAAAAAAAAACATGGTTGTGTGGATCATTTTAACTATAAATCCTCCACCTAAAGGTGAGAAGTAGCTCATTTATACTTTATACATGCTGTTGTTTTGTATTGGTGTTTTTGTGCTTGGGAAATATTTAGATATCAGGGAGTTTCTGAAATGAATTTTCCTAAAATTATTGTGGACTTTTTTTAAAAATTAAAATCGTTGTGATAAATGCTTCTTTTTTCCCAAATTTAAAAATAATTTTAAGTTTTTTTTTTTTCAAAATATTTGGATTAACAGATATTTTCAATTGTTTCGTAATAAACCATCTAATAAATATTTGTGTTTACAATTATGTTAACTATTTATTAAGAAAAAAGTGTTTGCGCCAATCTAAATAGATAATTATGTTCATAAAATTAATTACAAAGTTTTATACTAAAGATTTGTTAAGAAAAAAAAATTAGAATTATAAACATGTTTTTGTTTTCTACTAAATACTCAGTTAACGTCGTAAATTCAGATTAGTTCAACTTAACTGTCAATCTTGTTCTTCGTATTTTATTAAATATCGAATATTGTTTTTAGCTTAAAATAAAAAGAAAAAAAATATAGAAAAAGAAAAAAAATCGAATTGTATCAAATGATAAAATAAAAGCAGCACCTCATTAAAAACCACACCTTGAACAGTTTAATATTTCAAAAATTTATGCAAAAATGTCTTCATACAATAAAAATTAACATAAATTTTCTATAATTTAATGACAAAAATGTAAGAGACAATAATAATATAAAAAACTTTATGAGCAATTAATTTATGCGTTGACAATTCTAATGATCGTTGAATATAATTTTATTTTGTTTTCTCTACTACGATCATTCAAACAAATGTTTATGGTTTTGATTTTTAATGTCACTTGATGTTGGTTGATGCTTTAGTTAGTTGCTCTGTCTTGTCCGTATGTTGGTCGTTTATTCGATCAATTGATCGATAGATCAGTTATACGGTTGGATGTTTGTTGGTTCATTTGTCTATTACTAATTTTGAGTTGAACAAACATGCTAACATGCTCGTAAAAAAAGCTATGAAGATAACAATTTTTAAAAATAATTTAAAAAAGTGTTATGTTTTTTTTGTACGATTTCTAAATATAAATATCAGTAATAAAAAGAACAACAACAAGTAAGAGTTTTATATTCGATTTGGTCGAATCTGTTGTACCCACCATCATAACGGGTTAATTACAAAAAAGTTTAATGAGCCGAAAGAGATTGATCTACGCTTATTTTTCCAATTGTATAGAATCTTATGTTTAATCAGAAGTGTATTATTGATATAAGTAAATAATGGGGAAATTCCATATACTTAAATGTATTTAGAATTTTATTGTTGTAGGGTTTTTAGGCCTTTAATAATCTTGTTAAAGGACCGACTTCATTAACCACAGACGGACATTGCTAGATTGACTATAAAATTGTATTAACACTCATAAAGTATATGCATGTTGTGATCTTATTTTAACATGTTACAATCGGAACGATAAACCAAATATGCACCCCTATCATTTTATGATGGTGGGTATAAAAATAACTTATTTCTTATAAATATCAACGACACATCTTTGATGCTTTTGGTCATGGTGGTCTTTGAAAGCTCACTACACAATTTTCAGGTTTTTTTCGTAAACTTTTTATTACTTTTCAAACAAAAAGTTAAAAAATATAAAAAATAAAACAAAGAAAATAAGTCGTAAAACTAAAATATTATTTTATTGTTTTTAGAATACGAATTCAAATAAGATCACACAAAACAAAATAAAATTAATGCGAATCTATAGATCTGGTATATATCTACCCTCTAATGAATTAACTAACTAAAAAATGGATCGATGACTGGCGTATGGATCCAATACAATGTTGCCTTAATTTGTTGTGGTCATTGTGGTCGTTTTGCCGTCTTTTGAAAATAAACTAAAAGATTTTAATGTCTTCTTTTTGTATTTTTTTTCCAAAATTGATTTAAAATTAAAACATTAAAATTTCTAAACATGATTTTTCATTTTATAGATCAACTTTTTGTATAATATTTTTTTCTTTAGTATTGTTTGTAACAAAAAAAAATCAAATTAAGTCATTTACAATAAAAACTTAATAGTTTTATTGTGTTATGTATTGTTTAACACTAAAATATCCATTCCATCCACATGCTACAAATTGAGAGTGAGTTTTTTTTTTCATAATTTTGTTGTCGAATTTAAAACTGGTTAAATTGATTAATAAAATACCTTTTCAATCTTATCAAGAAAAATTTTATAAATTCTTTTCTATACATCAATATTTTGAATAGATTTCAATCTTTTAGTAAAAAAAAAAAATATATATTTTTCATAAAGTTAATATTCTCATGTAAGATAAATTTATTTTAAAATTTTCTTTGATCTTTATATTTATTTTTATCTTGTTTAGTATTTATCTTTTAATTTGTTTCAAATACGAGTATATAAATATTAAAGTGAAATAAATGACCTCCAACTCATCACTCATATTAATTTCAAATAAAATTAAAAAAAAGTTTCTAAGAAAAATTGGCAATTTCGTGTGGAACATTTTGTGGTCTCTGGTTCTTTCTATTCGTTTGTTGTCAATAAAAATGTTCAGGGTTTCATTTCAAAGACGACAAACATAAAAAGAAATTATAATTCTACGAAATGATGTGATACTAAACAGAAAGATAAATGAGTGAAAAATATCGTCATCAACAACATTTATATTGAGTGAATGAGTGAGTGCATGCAATATGTGGCAATGATGAAGAAGGTTATGATGATTTTAATGTATTTTTTTACATGGACTAAATGGGCGTTTCCGTTCATTTCCTCGCTAATTTAAATCTTAAAAGTTAATCATTCTGCGGGAATAATTCAGATCTATGTTTGTTGATGTTTTCGACATTTGTTGGCGATAAAAGTGGCAACATTGTTACTTTGACAACATTTTTACTGCCAACTCAATGGATTCTTTGACAGTTCATTATATTTAACTGCAAAACAGAATGAAATGAAAGAACTAATAATGCTAATAATTATATGTGTACGTATATGGGTCGTTTTTTCTTTTTATGTTTTTCTTGTTTAGTTTTTAATGATTTTTAATTGGAAAGACGTACTCATATCAATTGTTATGTGGCAACATTGCTGAAAGAAACGGGAAAATGTTATAAATAACATTTAACATATATCTAAATACATAAGTAAGGATGTATTTAAATACATACCATATTAGGGAAATTACATCCAGATGGTTAGAAATCGACACCTGCAGAGTATGAAGAATGTTTTGTTCTTATACGTGGCGTATGTTTCTATAATCCTTTTAGTCGGTGTTATTAAGATATCGGATATATGACTTGGTCTGAGGAGCTGAAGAAGAGGAATCTAAATGACATTTTCTGATCAGTTTAAAAAGAATACAAATAGCAATTTTTGGAAATGTATTCACTATTCGTCATGTATGAAAGACGTTTCACTGATAACTATTCTGAGATTTGTACCCAGTTGAATTAATGGAAAATATTAAACATATTCTGATAATTAAAATTACTTTTTTGAAACGCCCCTTGGCTTAGCTTAAGTTTTTAGTTATCAGGAATAAACATAAATGTGCATTCAGTATTGCTGGTTAATATAAAATTGATTTAACAAACATAAAAAAATTTTATGTACTAATTATGTACTTCTTACATAATTAGTATTGAAGGAGCTAATTAACACCGTTTGAGAACTTCTTCCGTTTTCGATTTCATACCGGTATGAAAAATTTTGCTTAAATGTATTGCATTATAATAAAAGACAAAATGTACTAACTTATATAAATAAAATTTGTGAATCATTCTTAGAAATTTAAGTACAAATAAATTCAATTCTCAGTAAAAAAAAATGTAGTTCAAAAATAAAAGGGCATTTTTTATTTTCATTTAATAAACCTTGATCATTATTAATGTTATTAACATTAAAAAATATATAAAAATTACTAAATTTTCATTTTGATATAAATGCAAAAATCTCATCTCTATTGAATGAAACATGATCATTTTAGGGGCGGCATCGTTTTTAGGTAAAATCTTTTTGCAGCACGTCTGTCTTACGATCTATCTTCATCAACAACTGGCGGCTGGTAGGTAATATTATGTTTTTTTAATAGCTGGCAATTTTCTCACCTCGCATAAGTGTGAATATTATGGTGTAATTGCATCAACGCATCAACTCCTACCAATTTTGGCTAAAGGCTTCTTTTTCATCATTCTTAACATTCTCGTTATTATCATCAATACCAACAGCAGCAGCATCGTCATCATCATCATTTAAAAAGCCTCTCTTACCTTAAATTTCGGTACATTAATTTCTGGGTTTAACGTGCACTTGCATTTCTACGAACATCGCATTTAATGGGTATTCAAAATTTCATATATAGAAATTAAATTCGGTTTTGTACTTAGTTTACGAAATTATTAAGATGTAAATATTTTTCGATCAGAAATATCGGGTTTTAATTGAGAAACAAATATTTTGTTATTAAAAATCTAATTTTTGGCATTTGAGGGATATGGCAATTTAAAACCCAATTTTTTCGATATAATTGAATCCGTTATGCTGCTGCATAGCTATAATGAACAGATCTGACAAAAATAAGGTTCGTTAAATCAGGAAAATACTGTATTTAGTATTCATATTACTTTCGTTTATGGTCTGTTATGATGGTGTTGCAAAATATTCAGTAGTACGAGTATACAATTCATTTGCTTTGAATTTTTAAGTTTTGGAATCTTGATTTTTATTTCGGGGCGTCTATTAAAGAAATATATTTACTGCATTTTTTTGTAGTTTACGAAAAATTATGGCAAAATGCATAATTATTTTCTGTTCATAGTTCCATTTGCAGCATTTTTATTTTTTGATGTAGTAACTTGATTATCATTTGTGTTGTACTCTTAGGTATATTGTATATGTATAAATGAAATAAGAAGCTAAAGACCATCTAAATTATTAACCCTTTTTGTGATTTATGACACCATACTGATAAATAGTATTTACCTTTAAGATCATTTTTTGAAACTAAAGTAAAATATTTGTCATTTTGTCTTGCGTTTAAATAAAGAGAAAGTGGATATCTAAAAAAATTCGAAGCGATAATTTCTTCAGAGAACTCTAGGTATTCCTACGAATTATTGAATTTCGTATAAAGTAAGGAAACGGTTAATTTTAACATTTTAACATTACAAATTCTAAAATTTCATATAAAAATAAAAACAATTTTTTTTCTCGCTATTTTTTACCTTTGAAGTAAATTTATTCGCAATTATTTTACCATGGGTTAAACTGTTCACACCTTTTGGTTTTTTCTTTAACATTAAGCGTTGGAATAACCTTAATTTCATGATCATAAAAGATGCATTTAATCACATACTTTTATGAGAGTATTTTCATCTTTATTTATCAGGGAAGTAGAAGTGGAAATGCTTAAAAAATGCGATTATTTTTATTAAACTAATCATGGATAATTAAAATGTTTCTTCATAATAAGGTAACATTATGTTTAATAGCTAACTTTAAAAAAAAATTAAAAATCTAATTTTACAAAAAAGTCCTGTTAATAAAAATATATTTAATTTCTGCAACAAAAAAAAATATATTTTATTTTCTGTCGAAAATGTTGTCTTAATTCAACACTTTGCTGTGTGAAACTAAACAAGGTTGCTTCAAAAAGGCAACATTTCATACTCCACTTTTTTGGTTATTTTATAGTTGACAAAATATTAAAATTGAGATGTTTTTTCGATTGGCTTCCCATCTCTGAAATGTAATTGCCTATATTCTACATTCACAAACGTCAGCAAAAATTTTAATACAACTGTATATGTAGGTATATATGTATGTATTAATGTATCAAATGATTCCTTTTGCCATGAAATAATTTACTATTAAGCCAACATTTCAGATACCATTTTGATGGCATAATTTCAACAAGCCCTAAAGGGTTGATAATGTTTTCTTTGATCGTTATTTGTTGACTGGACCTTTTAATGTTGCTCAGTGACCGCCACACGGACACTGGCAATGACTAAAGTGGCAAATTTGTGAACAACCCATAAAATGTTAGACATATGCATAAACAATATTAACTATTAAAGGGTTCATTGCAATTTCAGTAGGTTTACATTTTTTTTTTTTTCAAATTTTTCATTAGATAGGATTTAAGCTGAATAGATTTTAAGAAAGAGGTAATAGTACAACATTATATAACAATATTATGTGCAATGTAATATTTCCAACATAGAAAGTATGTGAAGTCTTAATGTAAAGGGTATTCCAAGTTCTCCAAAACTATCCCAAATTTATAAGATAGCGTCTGTTTCATTTCGAAATTTGAAAAACTTGCAGTTTTTATATGTCGGCAAAATAGATAGGTTGTTCTGTTACAGTACCGATGTCTCATAATTGCTGCCAATCTATATTTCAAATATATTTTTTATACATTGGATTCTCGCGTAGAACTTCGTGTACACCGAAAAACACAATTCTACTTCATTTCGTTACGCTTATTTTTTTGCGCAATAATTATGAATTTTTATACAGCATTTTAGATTTGAAAAAAAGGAAAATTGCTGGTTAATGTTTAAGTTAAAATGCATATTTTTTGTATTTATGGTTTAAAGTTGTTTTGATTGTTTTCTTACTCTCGATATCCCGGCTGGTTGACTACTTCGATTGCAGACTGGTTGTAGTTTTTTTTTTTTTTTTCGTTGATGACCCCCGGAGGTGTTAAAAATTGGAAAATGTTAATGTGAACATAAAAATAATTTATTTTCATTTTTTTACGTATTTTATGTAGAAGTCTAGCCGGTTCTTAGTTATTTTTTCATCATTATTTTTTTTTTAGTTATAACTTGGTAAATTTTAACCAAACTTCTTCACTCTCATATACAATTTGCCGTTTCAATATGTTTTTGCTTACTTTTATGCATTTGATTCGTTTTGCTTTGGTTTTATGTGTTAAACTCCAGTAGCAATGAATTTCCATGCTGCATAAATGTTAAGAATAATGGTACACGGTAGCTGAAACAGTTGTCACTCGGTGGCGCATTGCAATTTCTGGCCAAAGCAAGTGAAAACTTAAATTTAAAGATTTATTGTATGCCTGACTCGTCGCACAACGATCATCGTCATAATATTCTCACTAAAGATAGTATAGATCATAGCAAGACCAACCAGAGCCACTGAGGCAGGCACATCAAAGGAACTTTGCGTTAAAAGATATTTTTAATTTTCGTTTATCATTTTTTAATGTTTGTTGTTCTTTTGTTTGCAAAAATATTTCCTCTAGTATTTACATTGAATTTTAATAAATAAAAGCCTTTTGGTTAGTTTAACTATGATTAAACTGTGGCTATTGTACAGTAATCTTAGTTTAAGAGATGCTGCCATGTCTATAATATAAATGTCAAATATGAAAAGAAAAAAATATTACTGCGAAGTTTTTCCTTTTTCGATTAATAAGAATGTATGTATAATGATGTTAAAATATTTTAAATCTTACTTATTTAATTATTATTAGTTCATATTTTTTATGTGTACGAGTTTCAAGTCAAGTATTACGAAAAAGTACATCTGTACTCGATATTTCATGACTCCTTTTTTTTTAATCAAGATGGTTTTACGAACTGGATATATAAATAGTGCTATAAAAAGTAATTTTCGACTTGCAAAATCATGTAAGATCAAATTTAACGTATTATAAAAAATATCAAAATTTACCAAAATAAAGTATGATTCTTTCTTCTTAAAATTTAAAATGTTCAAAAAATAATTGTTTTTACCCTGAATCATTTGTTACAAATTTGAATGTGGTTTCAAGAAAATAGCAAAGCAGAGATCTTAATCCTTTCTTCCCATAGGGTCTGAATTTTAAAAAAAGTACCGAACTTCTGTCTATACATATTTTGACAGAATAAAAAAAGTTACTGATATTTCCATTATATGTCTCTATTGATTTATAGAGTAAATATTCGAAATTCAAATAATCCCATGTTATCGAATTCAAATTCCAGTCCAGAGACTAATTCATAGTCCAAATTTCAACATTCTAACTTTAGACGTATAGATGTCAAAGGACAAAATCTTTTGAAATTTCCGAAAAGGAATGGAAACAAAGTCTAATGGAAATTATCAATTTGTGTAATGTGTTCAAAATTTGCATATGAATACTTTTAAACAAATTAGCCGTATTTATTTTTTAAATAGTTTGAACTTCTTTAAAATTAATTTAAGCGTTAAATATTTAACAAAGCCAAAAGTATATTTATTCTAAACATGTATATTCTTTTCACATTAAAATATCTTCTTATGTGTTTTTTTGTTTTAATCTCCGTCCCCTACCAACACAGATTCCAATATAATACTTCGCAACCACCCTCTTGATTTTGAATATAATATTTACAAATACAGGAGTAACTCTCATACTTAGACAAATTGTAGCCATTTTATTTTTATGATATTATATGGCAACAACGAGTTAAATGATTCGAAAATTTTACGCTCTCTTAAAATGTGGGTGAAGAATACTAAATTGGATGATTCCTTTATATGGGTTTGAAAGTGTTTGTGTTTTTTGTAATTTCATAAAAATGTTTTTCACTACATTTTCGCCAAGGGAGAAAAAATGTTAATTTTTTGCATAAAGTATGTTTTTTACAAGGATATTATCTGGGTTTTAAAATAAATGCGAGTAAAAAGTAACAAAAACAACAACAGCGTTAAAACAAAAACCAAAAAAAAAAAAAAGAATCTCAATAAACTTTTTTGAAACACTGAAATCAACGCACACTTTTAATCGAGTACATTTTTTTTAAAGGAAATTAAGCTGGTTCAAAATAATTTGATATATAAAAATTTGTATTTTTATTAAGGATAATAAAGAAATTAAAAGAAAATTGTTTTAACATTTTTGCTTTAAACAAAATAATTTAAAAATATTAGTTGTATGAATTTGAAAAATAATTTTTAATACCCAAATTATTTTGTTCACCCTAATGTGGAAAAATACTCAAGCTTACTAACTTTAATCCTGTGAGTATAAAAAAGAATGATTATAACGGTAAATTGTATTTAAACAAAGATGCCATATTTTAGTATTTAAAGTTTAACCAGTCAATATATGGAAATATGTAGAAGAATATACAAATATTTTATCTTCTAAAGACACGACTAGTGAAAAATATGAAGTAACGCTTTTCCCCTGCATTGTGGGGCCAGTTTTTTTTAAATGATTAATAGTTTTATGAAAAGTTGTAAAAAAATTTCTAATTTTTATAACTTTTCAGTTCATATGGTAGCTCTGGATAAGCACAATTCGTTGAGGACGTTAGCATTATATATTTTTGTTAAAACCTTTTTTTTCAAAAAATCTAGCTCACCCAAAAAGTTGTTGGTAATTTGTAAAAGAGCGCGTCGAAAAGTTTGTGGCATTAAATAAAAATAAAACAAAAAGTATAACAGTATGAAAAACGCTAAAAACAACTGATAGAAACTTTTTTCATATTAACCAACGATTAAACGGAAAGAAAAGTTTTTCAGTTTATTTTTCTCTAACTTTACGATTCCCAACAAACAAAACTTTATCAAAATATAATTTTTATAGAAAATATTATATTTACTTTTGGAACATTTATTGCCTTCTTGTTTGTTCCCAAAATTGTATTAAAAACAAGTAATTCGGGTTTAATTTAACGGTTACATTTGCAATTTGTACAAAAACTATTCGCAGAAATGTAATAATCTGCAAATTCCAAATATTGGTGGACCGAAAGTGATGTAACTTTAATTTAATTCTTGTTATTATTTTTTATAGTGGTGCCCCAAAATCGTTGTACTGTTCTTCCGTTTCGTGTTCATGATATATTATGCACTAAAATACTTCAAAATATTGGAGTTATATTGGTCAATAACTTCCTTATTGATCAACCGATCTAATCCCAAACAGACACTACGTTGATTTAGAATTTTATAAGTTCCCTGAATATACAAAATAAAAATGTTACAGGTGTATATTTTTGAAAAAGGATACAATAATTTGATATTTCCTAAATATTAGTTTGTTATTGTTGTAGGAAACTGTAAGAACTTATTAATCATTGGAAAATAATCTCAGTACTACATATGCTACATAACTAGTTGAAGAGGTCTCACTGGGTTTTTTTATACATTTCTCTTGAGAAAAAGAATGTAGCGTGAAGTGAAGACCTGATGGCGTCATATCATAAGCTTTTTTTTAGGATGAGCTAGCAAGTCAATGAACAAACACTAATGCAGACTCACTTACACATACACACACATCGATATAATGTGTAAAAAGAAATGGTAGCAACTTTGCTAAAGGGTGCGAAATATTTTAAAATAATTTAAGGAACAGAGTGTGGAGAATTAAGAATTGTTAAAGTAAAAGACAAAAAAGTTCATAACTTGAAAACATGCATGTCTAAAGTTTTTGTTTCTTTTTTTTAAGGGCTGCTTTTTTTTTGAAAAGTTTGTTGAACAAAATAGAGGATTTATGTATCAACGCTTTAAATTTTTTAAAGATAACGTGCATTTAATTGGCGGCAGAGGTTGCATGCGATTGTGATAACACAAGAATTGGGCTTTTGTTGTTCTCTCTATATAAAAGAAAAACAGGGCAAAGGGAATAACGAACAGTTTAAATACATGTGATGAAGTTTGTTCTAACTGGAACAAAAAATTTTTAAAATATTTGAAAACAGTTTAAATAGAATTTATAACAGTTACAACTTTAAAAATGGCAATTTAAAATTTAATGTTGTTGTTTTTGTCAAAACATTTCTTTTTTTATTTATATATTTAAGTATATGCTAAGCGTACTAACACTACTGTTTGTTGTTTAACATTTTTATCAAATAACTTGATGTGCTCTCTTTTTTAAGAATGTAATTTATATATTGTAATTTTTTAAATTTTATAGTCGTAAATTAAGAGTTTAAATATATATGTTTTTTTTACCAAAATCTTTTCATAGCGAAGTGAGTGACAATAAAGTGAGTAAATATTGATGGCTGGCTGTTGTGATGATTTTGATAACAATGGATTTAATGTGTCCATTGTTTGGCATTTTGTTTTGTTTCTTTTCTAAATGCCAACATAAATTGATTTCACGTTAAATTAAACAATTTGTATTGTCTTGACAAATTTCTTCATCTAACCCCAAATAATGTGTTAATATCATATTCACGCCGTCATTTCATTTAAACAAGCACAAATCAAACTAAAACTAAAATCTCAAAACAAAAGTGCAAAACTAACGTTTTTTTATTTCTCCTAAAAATACAAAAAAAAGACGTTTTTGATATTTGAAATGATTATAATAAAATTAGTAGATTCAAAATCTCATAAATAACAATGAATTTAGATATAAACGACGTTTGATGTAATTCAACACATAAATTCATTTAACAAATCGTCTTAAAACACATTCAATACTTTATTTATGTATTTAAAATAAATACAAATTAACATTTATTTACCTACATACATATGTATATAAGTATGTATTTAAAATAAAATCTATTTAATAACACAAACGAACTAAGAAACGGCCATAAATACGCATTTAATTTTCAAAATGTCAAAATATTACGCTTGTAACAAAAATGTTGTATGTTCATCAATGTAAAACCTAAAAAAAACATAGATTAACATAAAATCAACCAGCATCTTTCCACATTCAAACGTTTTCCACAATAAGACAAAATTTAACTAGTATTTCTGTCGTTTAATATGACAAATACGATTAACCAAAATCAAATCAAATCAAAGTTTTGTTTTTTAATCTGTTTAAGCCGATTTAAGCAATTAAAATCGTATAGAAATTTATTGATCAAATGAACTAAACAAATTTAGTTCGTTTAAAAAGAAAGCAGACTGAATATACTAGAGAAACGATATTTAGTATTTTCTTTTTTTTTTAATTTCTTAGTTATAATATAATATTTTTATAAAAAAATATTTATGATCAACGAAAATTTTACTGTTTTAATTTATGCGATAATAATTTCTTGTCACTTCATAAAATTCGTTCAGCTGTGACGATTTTCAAAGATACTCATGAACTGTGACAGAAATGACGATTGCAACATACTGATAAATGCCATAAATATTGAAATTTTGTCATCGATATTGGGTTTGGGTTTTGACAATAAATATCAGTAGAGAAATAAGTTTTAATTTTGTATGACTAAATTACAATTATCTATATTTATATTCTTCTCTCCCGACTATCTGTTAAAGCCACTATTAAACAAATCGCTCGAAACATATTTTTAAATTTGTAGTTTTAATTTATACCATAATTAAGATTGTGTGATATTGATATTTTGGTCATAAGTGAAAGTTTAGTTTTAGAGGCCAAAGAAGAAATAAAGTTGTAAGTTCTCCATAGGCCCTGAATTAAACATCATTAAATTTGGCCTAAATTCTTTGCTATAAAATAAAATGAACAGTTTATATCATACGTATAAAGTGTTACCCTGAATGTTTATAAAAACATTCAAAATTTCTTAAAAATATTTTGCACCAATCCTCGTTTTTCAAATGACATTTATTCATTCCATGTTTTTTAAAATTGATCAGTATCAGTAACAAAACATTGATTTCCTTTCAAAAACAACTATATTGAAAACAAATCATCACTTTATACAATCGTAATCACCTTGTAAATTAATGAGTTTTCACGAATTACACCATCCGCTTCTTGATTCAATCGTTTTGACCAACCCAAATCAAGCCGACTTCCTTCGATTAGATTCCCTGCTTGCAGGTAGTATATATGTGTGTCTGACTATCTGTCTGTCTCTCTGTCATTTGCTGGTGTAGGGAGCAGTTTAAATTAATATTATTATTACTCACGTTGTTGGTTTCGGTGGCATCTATTCATCCATTTTACTGACAACAAGTGCTCTAATTTGAATAGCAATCATAGTTTATGCATTCGAGCAGAGTTGCAACTTGCAAGGTGTTACATGATTATTGTTACATTACATTTTTGCTACACTTTAGTCTATAATTATACAAAGTTCGACAAGTTTTCTACTTGTTGGTTCGGCTTAAGTTGATAGCAAATGCTCCAATTTTTTGTTGTTGTATCATTTAACTATAGAAAATTGCCAACTTCCGTGAAAATTGAAATGAGACGAAGTAGAAGTTTTCTAAAAAAAAAACGAGAGAATGTGAAAAATAGTGGCAAAAAAACATAAACTGAACACAACATGCACATGTCGCATTTCATTAAGAATTCCGGAATTGTGCTGAACGAATTCCAATTAAGGCATGGTTATAATGATGATCATAACTATCATTAACTCAATTATCATTATAGAGTCTAGAGCATATAAAGCAAATCATAAAGATATATAGAATATTATAAACAGATAGATGTATTGTATACAAGATTGAAGAGAGGATTTGAAGGTGATAGTGATGATTATAATCGTGTTTTTTTTTGTATTAGTTTATGACTGCATTTCAATGTTATACGATATGTAGTTAAACTATATTTTCCCGTATTCATATTCATTATCATCTCTAAACAGACGATATTATATTTATCACAACCTGATAATTATATTTTTTAATGTGCAACTAATTATGATACAGTATTAAATTGTTGCTGTTGTCTCAAATCAGATTTCTGTTGCTGTTGTTGTAATTGTATGTGTTTTTATTATGAATTCTTTGCGATTGAATCTCCTTGAATTTATATCTGTATATACTTATATTTAAAAGTAGCAATACATGATGTATCTAACCACTCATACTTGTTGCATTGATATTCAAGTGTTATGTAAAAATGTATGTACATAATAATGCATATAATAAGAATAAGTTTTAAAATATAGTGGTGATTTTTATGTTGGCTTCTGTTTGAAAAATTTTAATTGCAATGTCTTTTCTTTTCGTGTTGCTGCTATTTCAGTTTTTGTTGTCTTCATACAAATAAATTGTATTTATTATGTAGATCACTTTTTTACTATGTGAAATAAGTAGACCCGGTTACCAGAATGTTAAAGGAGTGAATTCAAATTACTTTTTTTCCGCTCCTGTAAAATCGGGATTGGTTTTTATATTTTTATATGTATAATTTTTTGAATTCCGATACACATACTATGTGCTTATTCGGATTTTCGCTTTATTCGCTTAGTTATACAAAATTTTAGGGTGAGAACTTAATTGGTAAGTATAATTATAAACTATCTGAATAATCAATCAAACAAGAAAAATATTAAAAAACACATTTTTTCATTATCTTTCTCATAAAAAGGTGATCAATAAATACAACAAGTAAGAGCGTTATAGTCGAGACCGAACAGTGTATCGCTTAGAATTGGTTCGTTTGTAGGAGAGCTATGTAAAATAGTAGACCTTTCGGTCTACTATTTTATAAATTCCAATAGGTTTCGTCCCTATGCAAATGCAGTAACCTGTGACAAATTTCATGGGAGTATGCGAAAACACTTAAAATGTCATTCCGGAAGGGAGAAATTGCATTTTGATTAGTCGGCTATCTGAATGATCTTATTAATTTAGTAATTTACAATTATTCGATCAATTGATCAACAAAAATTTCGTTGAATAAATACAGTGTTACTTATATGGCAACTATTTTCGAATAAATTTAATTATAATGTTAAAAAGTTGATTAATTTCTTTTGAAAATCTGCAAAATAGTTGTTCATTGTTGTTTATGTTGTCTTTTTTCAACAGCTGTTAAATTAGTTCAACACTTCAGATGACGCATATTCCTCAGGCATGACATTCAACTGACAGTTGGTAATCTCTGGCATGTTTGTAATTTTTTGTATTTTTGTTACTCGTAATTTCATATTCTGATACAAGTATGAATATAACATTTTGCTATGATGAAGGGATCATGAAAAAATAAAAATATGAAAAGTATCTGACTAACAAAATTGTGTATGAATTTAAATGTAGGCAGATCCATCCATCCATCCATATGTTCCGTGATCATGTGTGTCGTCTGCATATTAAAATGTTGCATAATTGCATCAATGTTGCACTGGCTTTGAGACAGCTAATGAATTGAGTGGTTATTCAGTTTGAAGTTTTGAATATTTTGTTTTCGTTTCTTTAAAACTGTCTAACTTACAAGCCAAACCAGAACGTATGTCAGTTTAATAGCTGTCTGTCGGACATTTGTTATTGTTTTGTTTTTCTCTTCTAAAATATGCAAAAACAGTTGTTAGTGTCCAATTGAAATTGGCTGTTGTTTTAGTTGGATATTTAAAATAAAATCATGTTCACATGTCCATGTTATTTTTGGTCGGTTTTGATGTTTTCATCGTGATCATCAACATTATTATGATCATGATCATCAACAACATGATCGTCATTCTCAAACATTAACAACATGAAGAGGGTGTGGCCTTTAGAGTGAGTAGAGTAGGTTGGTTGCTGCGACTTGAAAACGATCGCAAATTATTGTAAGTGCAGGCGTTAAGTAATACAACAATTTAAAATAATTGTGTAATAAAAACAAAATAGCTCAAGTAGAGAAAGGTGAATCGTTTTTGATGATTCAAGAAGGTGTTAAAATAATTGATGGTTTAATGTTGTGATATGTGTTCGAAGAAAATTATGATTGCAAAATAGACAGCGTCAATAATGTAGGCCAAAATACCCACATCTATAAATAATATATTTATAGCCATAAGTGTTTTCATCTATAAACTAATCATTTAAAGTTGTTGAATAGTTCTTTTGTTCTTACTGTTATTTAACGGATATTTTCGAAGTAAGTAAATTTAACAAGTAAGAATATTATATTCGGCATGGCTGAATCTTTAATACCCACCATAAAAATATATTAATGTATATTTCATATATTTTATACTATGTTTCTTCATACCAACTAACGATACATCGAAAATTTGATCGTTTACCNNTCATATATTTTTTGGCTATGTTTCTTCCTACTAACGAACGATACATCGATCGTATACCTCCATTTATTTCAGTTTTGAGATATTAAATAACAAACACACCAAAATCACGAATTTTTAAGAGTGGGCGGGCCACGCCCACTTCCTACTATCCAACAGTCAGTCTAAATTTTCATCTTTGTACGTTCTTCCCTTTCATATTTAAGCGAAATATGGCTAACAAGGCATATTATCATGAGCGGGGAAAATTTTTCCATTACTATATTATGAATTACCTTGAATTTCATCTTTGTACGTTCAACCGTTTCATATTTATTATGTGCTAAAATTCTCCAAAACTACTGATTTTCATGGGTT